>PVJD01006711.1:0-94335 GCA_004026545.1 Mormoops blainvillei | reverse complement strand
GGAGGGGAGGGGAGGGGAGAGGAGAGGACAGGAGAGAGAGGAGACCCCTTATAACACAGGATTCCCTAAAACAGGGCCCAAGTTTGAGGTCCCTGACAACAAAGGTTGTCCTAAAGTTACAGAAATGTGTGATAATGGCAGTACTATGTTTACTCTAACTAAAGTGAGCATTCAGAGACCTTTTTGTTAATAGCTTTGGCACTGAGACAACCTCCATCTCTAGACTAATCCAACTAGGTTTAATTTATTAACAGAACCTAGACAACTAACTGTTAAAAAGTCACTTGACCAGATTTTCTCTGATGAAATAAGACTCTGCTGAGTCTGCTGTACAAGCTATTACTTATCATGTTTCCAAGAAGCCTGGGTTCACTCAATAGGGTTATGGTTGTCTGAGAGTCAGACAGTTCATGTGCAAATATTCTATTTTCTGGATGGCCGCTGTTCTTATCATCTACTTCTTAATGCAGTGGATGTGTGCTTAGTATTACATGCATACAATCTTTCCCTTCAATTTTATAAATTTAAGCTACTAAGTACTGAAAAAAGCTTATTCAGCCAAATTTTTACAAGCTTTTACTGTTTTAATACATACTTCTTATTCATCAAATCTCATTTATTTACATTATTTTACAATGTTATATTTCTCTGATTTCAATATAATGAGATTTCACAATTTTGAGGGAAAACAAACAAGTCATATAGAAAGAAAAGAATAGTTTAAAATACATTAAAAGTGGAAGAGGACATAGGGAGATAAATGATGACAGAAAAAAAAGTTAAAAAGAATGAAACTTAAAAAGTTGATGACAGAGAAGACAACAGAATTCTAAGTCTCTATTAGACTGAAAAATATAGTTATTCTTAAGACAACATTTAATTTCACACATAAATGTTCGCATTGGTAATTATGTGGCCATAAAAATAGTAAGTAAAAATTTGAGTCAAAATAAAGAATTATATTAATTTAAGGCTTAAATTCCCCTATGATGAAATATAATTAGGCTATAACAGATTAGTGGAAATCAGACTGATGAAATATGTTTGTGGGCATGGAGAATATTATATAATTTATATTTTTAAAAATATTAAAAAACTACTTTTTAAATAGTAGAATTCTATGTAGTTTTCACTTTATTTTATTTTTCTCTATTTTCTAAGGTTTGCTTTAAACACATGTTGCTTTTATAATTAAAATATATGTTTCCAATATAGTTTTGATATCATGAATAAACTCTTAATATTGCTATAGGGATATCTGATTTAGTTCCAGTGAGTAAATAACTTGGAGGTTGTCACTCCTATCCTTACAATAAGAACAAATTGGAACAAACTGAATATGAATGACTTTTCTTAGATCTACCAGAGAATTGATTTCCCAAGACAAATCACCACCCTGGAATTTGTATGGCAGGAGTCAAACACAGAGAATCATAGCTAAGATTATCATACTAGTTATTGTGTTTTTAATTTCAAGTTAAAAATTAACACCACAAAAAGAAGAAACGCTTAGAAATAAATGTAGCAAACTATGTAGAGTATCTCTCTGAGAAAAACTAGAAAATTCTAATGAAAGAAATGAAAGGTTTAACTAATAGGGAGATATTATTTGACCATAGGTAAAAAGACTCAATATTGCTAAGATATCAACTCTTCCCAAATCTATCTATAAATTCAAAACATCCCCAAAGAAAATCTCAGCAAAACATTTTGTGGATATCAACAAACTGATTTTGAAGTGTATATGGAAAGGCAAAATACATAGAGTAGCTAATGCAATACTAAAGAAGAAAGCCATAGTCAGAAAACTGACACTACAGAAACATACTGTAAAGTAATCGAGGCAGTGTAGTATTTGTGATAGAGTAGACAACTAGATCAAGGAAACAGAATGAAAACAAACATAGACATAGGCCCACACAAATATAGTCAACTGACATTGACAAAGATGTGATGGTAACTGAATGGAGAAAGGATAATCTTTTCAACAAGTCTTGGAATATTGGGCATTGAAATGCAAAATTAAAAAAAAAGTTAATCTAGACATGGACTTAAACAAAGATTAACTAAAAGTGAATCTTGGACCTAAATGTAAAATGCAAAACTGTTAAACTTCCTGAAAATAACTGGAGAAAATCTGTGTAATGTTGAATTTGTCCCAGTGTTTGTAGATACAAAACCAAAACCATGATCCATAAAAGAAAAATTGATTAGTGAGCTTTTATTAAAACTAAAAACTTCTTGTTTACTACAAGTACTATTAAAGAGTAAAATGCAGTCCACAGACTAGGAGAAAATACTTGCAAAATACATTAATGACAAATATTTGTATCTAAAATACACAAAGAACTATTAAAACTCAGTGAAAAGAAAACAGATAACCCCATTAAAAATATTCAATAGACAAAGATCTAAACAGACACTTTACCGAAGAAGATAAGCAGATGGTAAGTAAGTATATGAAAAGTGCTCAACATTGCATATCACTAGTGAAATGCAAGTTAAAACAGCAATCAGATGCTACTACACACCTATTAGATTGGTGAAAATTTAAAACATTGAGCACGCCAAATACTGGCAAGGATGTGGAGAATAGTAGTAACACATTCACTGTTGTTAAGAATGCAAAATGATAACAGCCACTTTAGGAGACAGTTTCACACTTTCTTATAAAACTAAACATAGTCTTACCATATAATCTAGCAATCTCCTTCATAAATATTTATCAAATTTAGTTGAAAACTCATCTGCACACAAGAACGTGAACATGAAGTTTAATAGGAGCCAAATTCATAATTGCCAAAAACTACAGGTAACCAAGATATTCTTTAGTACCTGAGTGGAGAAATGATGGTGCATTCATACTCTAGACTATTATTCAGCGCTAAAAATAAACTACGAAGTCACGAAAAGACATGAAAGAAAGTGAAATACATGTTGATAAGTGAAAGAAGCCAGTATGGTTCCAACTAAAAGACAAACTGGAAGAGGCAAAACTATAGAAATGGTAAAAGGTCAGTGGTTTCCAAGGCTGATCGGCGTGAGGGGGAAAACAGGGACAAATAGTTGAAGCTCAGGGGATACTCTATGAGATACTGTAATGGTGAATACCTGACATAATATATTTGTCAAAACCCATAGAACTATACAATGCAGAAAATAAGCTTAAAGTAAAATATGAACTTTATTTGACAATATTGTGTCAGTATTGGTTCATTAATTGTACCAATATACCGCAATAATGGGGAGGCTGTGAGAAGAAGATATCCTTAATGCTGTACTATGTCCTTGATTTTTCTGTAAATCTAAAACTGTTTTAAAGAGCAATCTAAGTTCAGTTCTCATATGCCAATATTTTATTTAGGATTATTAAGTTAATTAAAAAAGGAGGCCATTAGACTTGTAGTGGCTCTAACACCATGGCAACCTATGTAAGCAAACCAAAATCTAAGCTTGGAAATGCCTCAAGGTTACAAAGTTAAAACCCAAGGAATATCCATCCTAAACAGCCAACTAGACTTTAAGCTAGAGCCAAGCAATATTTCCTTGCTATGCCTCTGCCTTTTCACTCCAAAGTTCTCTCCCTTTTTTCCTGTCAGTGGAGCAGTTCTAACCACCTCCCATTTACAGCTACATGGTTCAAATTAATTTTTGCTCAAATAAACCCTTAAAACTTTTAATATGCCTCAGTTTATCTTTTAACAGGATGAAGCACTATTCGAGGAATTTCCCTTCAATTTTTGGCATTCTACTATTATTAGTCATTATTTGTTAGTTTGATAGAATGCTAAAATTTATTTTTTCCCCTAATCTTTTGCCCTACTTTCCACTCAATTTATTCTGACTTCATGCATACAATTTTATTTCTTTTTGTCACTTCTACAGTCTTGATAAGGCATAATTTTTTAAAACACAACTCATTCTGATGTGTTGTCATATGTGAAGTAGAAGATGGACAATGTATTTATCCAGGCTCTAATTTGTTGCTATTACAATAAACTTTTTACCTCATAAATACAGAAATGTTAAAAAATCACATTGCTTAACTAATATAATAAATAGATGTATTTCAGATTTATAAATATCTAGTAAACACTTAAAAATTCTGAATTTGAACAATTCTAAAGTCATTTCAAGGTCTTATATTGCCATTCTTTTTTGTGCTCTAAAATAGTGATTGTCTTCATTCAAAAGGAGTCTGTGGTTGATATAATTCACAAGGTAAGAGTGTTTTCCTTATGTTCTTCTTGGTATAGTACTTTTCTCCATTCTTAACACAGTAATTTTTAAACAGGGACCTATCTTTTCATCTGATGTCTGCGATTCAGAAAAACAATGTATATAAATTTTTATAACTATTTTAAAGTAATTTTGAGGGAAAATGAATTTGATCATATTCTTAAAAGATTTGTGTGACCCACAGAATCATTATGTTAGAACATGGTTGGAACCTTTGTAGAAGCATAACCATCTCAATTGTTACATTACATACGAGTCTTTCTAAAGATAAAGATATTGCGTCAGTGTATATTGGTTTAATTTGCACTCCTCAGGTTTAAGTGTATTTATGATTTGCAAATGTTAAGATGTTAGGGAAATAAAAAACAGTATTTATTTTAAAAGACAGCTACCTTCAATTGTTAGCCAAAGACACCTGGGAAGCCTTTTGTTGCTATGCTTTTATGACATAACTGTATTTCACTATAAGATATTATAATTTTTAGTCTACATTTTTCAATATAATAATTGGGAGTAAGTTATTATTATAATTACTATTATTATCATTACTCTTACCTGCAGGTGATTGAACCTCAAGTACAGATATTTTACCGAGGTTGAATTTCTTTTTTTCAGTTACCATCAGATAAGATGTAGTATGTACACCTCCCAAAGAACAATTCCTCATTCACCACTTGGGTTGTTTTCAAATCTAAATTTCTGTCTGCTTTGGTAGCCCACTGACTCTAGCCCAGATTGAATATTTTATGACCTTTTTTTTTCCATCTCACATACAACTTAGAGGTAGCACTAAGTGGTCAATTACCAGAGGCCTGTCAAAGTTAAAGGTCTTTTCAGGCTCACGTCTAACTAATATATTAGGAAAGTATAAAAAGAAAAGAGGAAAAGGGATCCCAGTGATCAATGGATAATGTTAAAAATCACATGTGAGAAAAAAAGATCCATTCAAAATGTCAGTTAGGCTAAGAATTTTAATTTAACAAACTATGAAAAATTTGTTGATATTCTTTCACATCGTACATGGCAAGCAACTTTTAAGAACCTTACCATTTGCATTTTGTTTGGTAATAAAACTATAAAAGAATAATATTATCATTATTTGAAAAAAAGAATAAAATATTCTTACTCTTTCTGACTACATATCTATGAGGGTCTCATAATATTTCAGTCAAAATAATAAAAGACAACTAAATTAACATAGAAGCAGATAGGAAATACAACTGTCATAGTAGACATAAAAATCTAGCTATTTAGACAGACATTTTAAAATGTTTCAATAATGTGAATAGTGATACTCTTATCTTGAATGTATTTGTTTTGGAAAATTGGTATTGTAAAATATGTTGATAACAAGAAATTAAAAATAGTTTGAAATAGAAAAACAAAAAATTAGAAACAGAAAGATAAATACATAGATTTCACAAGAGAAAAACCTGAGGTTACTACTCAAAATGATCTTAAGTTCACACATTCAAATGCACCTCTGCATCCTAAATGATACCAATAGAAAATATTTGGAAATTAAAGATAAATGCCTATGCTCAAAAATAATAAGAATAAATCACGACACAATAGAAATTACAAAGTAAGCATAAAGCCTCAGAATTATTTGGCATTAAGTTCATAAAAAGGTAGATAGTGCCAGTTCTTTGGTGGCACCAAGAGTAACTGAGACCCAAAAGCTTCCAACTGATTATTCGGAGGGGAAAGAACCATGGTCACAATATGAAACCAAGATCTAAAATGTACACTTCCCACCCATGGAAAGACGCTGAGCATAACTACAATTATTCCCTGTGGCTGTGACCCATGAACTTATTTTGACAAGTGGCGTAAAGACAGCCACCCAATCAAGATATATACCAAACTCTATTACTGTTTTTATGAGTGGTTTATGAGATATCCCCAATGTCACTATAATTTATGCTAAGAATCTTATATGTGACCTGCTTCTCAACTGAGCTGGAGTTTGGGCACTTTGGGAAAAATACAATTAAATTAATTTAAAAAAAAAAAGTTATGTAAGAAATAAGTGTCAGTCTTGGATCTTGTTGCAGTACTCTCTGTATTCTAACTGATACGTTGCTAAACATTTATGGTAATATTGAATAAACTCCACACACATATATAATATGTGGAAAATTAAAAACTAAAAAGAACGTCAGAGAGAGAACAGGAAAAGAAAAACAAAATTAGACCTTAAGATAAGTGATCAAGTAAATACTACAAAACTCCTGAAAAACAAAACAATCCTAGAACTAGAGCCAACAAACTTAATAATTATAACAATGTGAAAATAATAGTTTTGAAATAGTATCTCTAAGATACATACTCTGAAATCATCAAGAAAAGAGAAAGATAACACATATAATGAGTCATTATGAGAAAACCCCAGCAGCAATTTGCCAGACAGATGTGTATGGAAGAGAATCAATTAGAAAATAGCTTATAAACTTTTTTAATACAAGTTTAAAGAATCAATACAAGAAATCCCCTCTAGACTTATCTGATATAACTTTCTGTGATTATGGAAAGATTCAAATTCTGTATCTGCACAGTCCAGTATTATTGCCATGAGCCATTTCTGGCTATTGAGCAGTTAAACTATAACTACTGTATCTGAGAAACTAAAATTTTAACTTTATTTAATTAGAATTAATATACATTTGTTTAAATAAGCATACATGGTTAGCATCTATAAGACAAAGTAAGATAGACATACTCAAAGAAAGAGATAGGTTTTGAAATATAATATTCAAGAATTTGTCCATAAAGTCACATAAAGAGATAGATAAAAAATCATAAAAGTATAAATTATGGAAAATGGCAATAGATTGAGACTCCGGAACATATGTCTAAATTAATTTACAGTAGTAGAAAATAGAGGAAATGTTAGAGAATCAGTATGTGACAAGATAATGGCTGAAAATTGCACAAAAATAGAGATTTCAGATTGAAAATGTGCTCTATGATTTAGAAAATAAAGATGAAGACACATCTAAATATAGTCCAGTGAAACTGCCAAATAACAAGGGTAAAGAAAAAACCCTAAAAATTACAAAAGGGAAAAGAAAGAGTGTCTACAACTGAATGACAGCAAGGCCTGCAGAAAACTTCTCATCAGAAACAATATTGGCCCAAGAAGAGTTGTATTTGTAGAATGAAGAAAAATAATTTGTAATCTCTTTATGAGGGCAAAATCATGTTTCACAGATAATGTAAATAAAAACATTTATTTTATAGATGCATGTTATATTCATGATCCTTCATGAAGGAAGCAAGCATTTCAGCATGAAGAAATGTTTACCCAAGAGTGGGATGCACATAAAGAATAAACAAAAAAAATTGCAAGAAACATTGTTCTGTGTAATTATTGCAACTCTTAGATTCCAAGAAACAGACATCCCAGCCAAGCTATTTTATAATAAGGAAATTTTGTGTGTTAAATAACTGGAAAATCCTAAGTAAAATAAACTCCTGGGCAGATTGAGTCAGTGACCCTACAGCAAGTCCAATCAAAGACCCAGTTTCCTTTTATTTCTCAGTTCAACCACCTATTGTTGGCTTCATTCTAAAGGTGAGTCCCTTATAAGGTGATGTGTTTTGTAGTCAGGATGATAGCAGAAATGAGTTGCTTTGCATGGATTGACTTTCACATCCAGCAGGAGAATGACAGACTTCAGCTTTACTGTGATTTAAACATCCTAGCATCAGTCATTGTGAAAATTAAAATGCCATGTGCTGATTGTAGTACATTTGGGTTAACTGGGTACCTAATAACACCTCAGGAAGCAAAATTACCTACTTAGTATAAACCTACATCCCAACTCTCAGGGCTTTCAATTGGTTCATTACTGTGGATATTAGAAAACAAATATATTCACTTCAATTATTGGCTATAATGAAAGATGGATGCACTGTTTAATTTCTACGTTTGATAAAAGGCAGAATTAAAATTGAATATTTTAAAAAGATAGGTGGAGTATTCAGTAGTTATTTAAATAATGTAACATTTTATTTTGTGTTGCTATTCTATGATAGGGGTAGTGGTGCTGAATCAATTTAGAATTTTTACAGAAGTATAAAGTTTGATTTCTGTGTTAAGAATTTACAGTTATATGTTTGAATACTAAAATAAAAACTATACCTTTCCACAAAGGACTAAATAGGAAATAAAGGCAATGTTTTACATTCAACAGAATGCAAAAAAATCAAGAGAGGTAGAGTAGTAAAAAAAAAAAAAATTGAAAACTCAAAACACATGACTGAAATATATCCAAATATATTAGTAACAAAAATAAACATATTTATTCACCTATTAAAAGACAAGCACTAGATAATTTTTTAAAACACTAGTTATAGCCTTTACAAAACACCACATTGAAAACAATTTATACTGAATTGTTGAAAAAACTATATTTCACAAGACTGCCCAAAAGCAATCGAGTGTCATAATTTCAATATCAGAAAAAAATAGAGTTTAAAGTGAAATGTTAATGAAAAAAAAGGAGAAACTACCAGGAAAAAAGAACCCTATTTACTGAACAGATTTCTAAACCACAAACATCTACAATATTTAACGGTCAAATGCTTTGTTTGACTTCATCTTGATGAAGCTGCCATTGTTCCCTTGGCCTTCAGGTTAATAGCTCCCGCTTTAGACATGCTAATCATTAGAGAACTCTGCTTGGGTCTTCAGTTTTTATTTACAAAACCATTTATTCACTTTTTGCATTCCCTTGACATTATAGAAACCTGAATTCTTTACTTTCTTGGATTCAAGGATTAGGTCTCCCTTCATCTTGAATGGTGCCTTCTTGATAAATAAAACTTCCCTTATTCTGAACTCTGACATTTTGAGTTTTGGCCTTTCTAAGTATGTACTGGGCACAGAGACTTTGGGCCAGTAACAAAGCTTTATAACATTGCTTACAATTATGCATGGCAAAATCAACAGAAGTAGAGGGAAATATTGAGCAATTCACATTCATCCTGGGGAATTTTTAACCTAGTTCTCTCAAAAATTTATGGATCAGAAAAACCTAAGACTTTAATTAAGGCACAGAAGACTAAAATAATAGTCAATCAACAATCAAATAACTTTAACTACAACTCTGTGCTACATAAAAAATATATTCTTCTCTAGCACACTTGAACATTATGAAATAATTGACCATATAATAAATATAAATATAAAAGAATATATATAATAAATCATACTAAGTAAACTGAAGCTTAACTTAGAATAACATTGGAATCAATTGTTAGTAACTCAGGCCTCAGGAAAAGAGAATAAATGAAGAAAGAACTAGCTGTTAGGAGACTGAGCTCCAGTAGTCTGGTTTTAGGACTAGACTGTGGATAAACATAGCTAAGAACGGCCTCTATAGGATGAGCGGGTCTGATCAAGTTTAAACTGTCTTGTTGATGGCACCAAATGTTAGACCTCAGTCTTTAAATTTTGGTTAAGAAAGAATTCAGAGCCAAGACTCAAATACAAGCAAAAGTTTATGTAGAAAGTCACAGAGGTAGGAGTGAGCTTTAGAAGAAGTGAGCCAGCTGGGCTGTGTGCACCAAGGAAACAAGTTAGAGAAGTGAAAGAAAAGCCTTTGAAATGCAGGAGAAAGAAAGACAAAGAAAGCACACCTGGGAGAAGGAGAAGGGGAAAGGCATCAACATGCTCCAGAAAGAGTGCATATGGGGGAAAAGGTGGGTGGGAAAAGGTATGCGTGTGCCCCAGAGAAAGAGAGCCTCCCTGGGTTCTTTCTCTTAAGGGCTTTTATCTGAAGTCTCAGGGGAGGGTCTTAATAGAACATTCATCAATTTTCCACGTGTATCTTCTCAAAGCTGTGGTCTCCAATGACTGGTTCATGCCAGGGCAGGAGATCATCAGTCATCACATCTGGTCCTGATGTCAGCCATGGCATCACCCTGCCTGGCCTTGCTGCTTTTCTGAGCCTGGAGCTGGAACACAACTGACTAAGGCCTAGATGTTATCTTTAGTTTGACCAAAATTCAACAGATGTGAGGCTTTATTCCTAAGATTATTTGATTTTGACCAGAACCTCATTGTCTTGAGAGCTTACTGCTTAAGGGAACGGTAATACAAGGGCTTTTATGGGAGCCTTAGGCTATTCTCTGGCCCCCTTTTTTCCACATGACTAGCAACATGTCAGGGGAGGAAAAGCTGGGGAGGTGGGGTCCAGAACACATGACCAGTGCTATTCTAGGGGAGAAAAGGTCACCTGGAATGGAGGGGAGGGTGATAATACTTGTGTGACCAGTTTTGCCTATTGTTAGGTACCCAGAGCTTTCTGCTCTTGGTGACCTTCTATACCTGGCCTATTGTTCCTACTCTACTCATGCCTGTCTGCCTACGATATCAGGTTCATTAAATAACAAACATTTTGTAGTGGTACCTTGTAAAATAAAATGGGCATGGATATAATTACCTTTAGAAGCACTGTGGAGGAAACCAAGCAGACTCTAGCAGCATATAAAAGGAAAGAACAGATGAGCCAAGGTGAACTCAGATGGAGCAACCTTGATAGACAACCATGGCCCCATGGTCTCAGGTATATGGGGGAGGGAAGACAGACTTTCAACAGCTGTGGAGATGAGTGCTTAAGTGGTTTTCTTGAAATAACATATGAAAGAGTAACCTGTGATTGGAACATTCAAGCTATATTTCCATAAAACATCACTTGATGAATATGGCTTAGTAAATTCAAGGGAAGCCTGTTTTGTTATAGAAACAGATTTCTGTCTGGCATGCTTGAAATAAATTTGCCACAGTCTGTGTCTTCACTACACATAAAAAGATCTACTTCCTTGTAAAACAACTAAAGCAGGAACATTGTGTTTCCTGCTTAAGAAAGAAATATTTCTCATTAAAAGGCAGAACCATCATTTCAGAAAGTGGAACTGGAGAGTACTTAAAAAAGAATTTCAGCTGATTAAGGCATTTAAAATAAGGCTAAGAAAATTTCTTAACTCTAGACCCACAGAATTTTAATTTGTGAAGAGCATATACTATTTTTCACCATAAACTTTCTTCGTAAGATTTTACTCTTGTAGATATGCAAGAGTAAATAACAATGGCTCGAAGTCTTTTTAATTTAAGAAAAAATTTTCAACTTTTGTCAACTCAAGGTGACCTTGGTATTTTGATATATTCAACAATTAATTTAGACTTTATCCTTCATCACTTTGAAGTTTTCTGACAGAGATCTATCAGCACATTCATTCTCACATTAGAACTCAATGTGAGAATGACTGCCTTTAGCAATGAATTGCATCTGCAAAAACACTGGATGTTCTGGTCTGCATATCTGTTGGAACGTAGACCTACTACATGGATTTTACATGCTGCCTCTCTCCTTTGCCTTAAAATTTTATGTATACTAAGCAAACCCCTAAGCAGTTTCGAATTTTCAATGGTAGGGTTTTTTAACCTAAGCAATACCTAATCAATCCTTCTGTCCAAGAAGCCATTATGAAATCTTATGATACTTGAACAAGTTCCAGTCAGTTTAACACAATTGATGTTTCAAGTTTTTACACATTCTTGAATGTGCCAATTGACTTCAGTTGATTCCAAGCCAAACACTGAGACAGCCCTTTCACAAGCAACTGATGACATAATGTGGAAGAATTTGTATACCTCATAGTTATTACAGAAAAACTATTTAGAAAGCATTTTTCTACTAAGTATATTATCTTTGATCCATAGTCAAAGTATTATCAATACTTTGACTATGATTATCTAGTTTTGATGACTTAGGTAAGATTTCAGTTTGCATTTCAAATATATTAATTTTTCTGATTTGTTGGTTTTAAATGAGTCATAACAGACAAATACTTTGAAGCTACATCCCACAACCCACCATAAGCTCCATTTGAACAGGGACTGTATACTCAACTGTAAACAGCATCTAAAGCACACAGGTACATAGCACACAGCAATCCAAAAACTACAAGTGAACCAAGAAATGTGTGTTTCTATAAGAGACTTTCAAAAAATAGGACAACATATGCAGTAAATTCAAGAGACTATTGCATTATTCATTCATTTATTCATTTAAATTTATCCTATTGTAGTCTGAATAAGAGCAAAGCCTTAGTTCATGCTCTGTAGCATACTTTTTGAATCACCTTAGACAAGTTATTTAACCTGTAGATTCTTTTTAAAAATATTTAATTGATTGATTTTTTTTTGAGAGAGAGAGAAGAGAGAGAGAAAAAAATACATCAGTTTGTTGTCCCACTTATTTATGTATTCACTAATTGACTCTTGTATGTGCACTGACCAGGAATGGAACCGGAAACCTGGCTTATCAGACTTATCAGTAGCTCTAACAAGCTCTGCTCACTCAGGGCCAGAACATTTTGATTTTTGATTCTTCCTTTCCTAATTTCCTAATGGTAATATGTACCTTATAGACCTAACCATTTTATTATAAGGATTAAAAAAATACTATAAATTATATAGTATTATGCATACTTGATTTAGTTAAAGTAATTTCTAACATTGAAATCAGTTAAAGGTTATTTGCATTAACAAGATTTAAATATTTATCCTAACTTTCCCAATATGTATATACAAATCTCTGATTAGACTAATTATAGTTTTTATTTTATAGAAAATATATCTCGTTAATTTTCTTCCACAAAAACTAATATTTTTTTTAACCAAGAAAAGAAGTGCAAAGGCAAAGAAGAAATTAGGCTAGTCTAAACTTGCTGTGATATTGAACTGGGTTGGGGTTCAAGGACTTTTCGAGTACTTGGATGTGTCTCAGAAATTCTTTACTCACTTAAATTGTATATAGCAGGTGTGTATAAATGCATGTTTTGGAAGAAGTACCTTTATCTTTTATCAAATTCTCAGAGTTTCCAAGCCTCTGAAAAATTAAGAACTTGTATTTTAAAGAAAACTGGATAATAGGTATAAAGGTAAATCATGTAGAAGTTTGTCATTTTGGTTACTGAATTATTAAATTTGTTCCTGGAACTCAGTGTTTATGGAAGAACTTTGTACAAAATGCAGCAGTACTCTATTTTCTTTCTGTTATTTCACTCTTTCTTACTTTATTCCCTAGAAGCGAATATTTAAGCAATATAGTCTATGACAATACACAATGTTCAATGGGATTACTTTTATAAAATTATGGGTGAATTTTAGTCAGGATTTCTTATAGAGTCCATAGCAAGGAATTAAATTTTAATGACCAGCTCGATAGTCCTTCTCAAGGTGATATAAGGCTTAAATATTGCTTTAAAAGCACTTGGAGTACTGAAGGAATAATAAAAATGCAAGAAATTACTGTATTGATATTTTCTGCTCTGCACCTTTTGTTTCTTATATTCTCTTTTATAGCTTTTGCTTTGGGAGTTTAGAAAAACCAATAAAAATTGAACACAAATATTAAGCTTTTTTTTTATTTTAGAAATTGCCACATTTAAGATTTCATAGAAGTTACCTCATAAAGCTGATTGATTTTTAAATTTTCAGTTTTAAGCTATTGTATTCTCAGGTCAAATCTTCTCAAATTTGCCTTTATAGTTTCACAGGAAGGCATTAAAAAACTTCAAAACTTTCTTTTAAGTCGCTTTTTGTATTTATGTCTCACTATTATTGCAAAGCACTCAATAAGAACCTGAAACATTGCTTTATCTTTGTTAGGAAGGAAAGTGAATGAAGTGAAGATTTTGATTATTTTTCCTTATCACTGATTTTCCTAAACATAATAAATATTGGTAAAAAATTTCTTGAAATTTATTCAAAATATTTTAGAAGTAAAGCTGCTCCTTCTTCACACAGAGTATTGTGAACGTGAAGTTGTCAGGAAAGATATCTTTTTTAAAGGGGATTATTAAACAAAAAAATCTATAATAACTGAAAAGTAATACAGAGTTACCATATAAATACACCAAATATAATATTTAAGACAATGTAGGAGACTATGTGATCAGCTCATGATACACTTTATACATTTTTATATATAGTTAAGTTTAGCAAAGATTTAATATAATTTTTATCTAACATAATTCTTATTCAAAATTAGTTAAGATTAAATGTCTCTTTTGTTTAAAATCTTTTGGTGATATTGAATTGGGCTGGGGTTCAAGGACTTTTCAAGTACTTGGATGTGTCTCAGAAATTCTTTACTCCCCTAAATTTCAAAACTAGAAATCTATTTAAATTCATATAGGAAGGTTCCAGGGGAAATGTAACATATAAATTTATAGGAAGTACATGTAGGAGTTACATGAACAAAAAATTCATCAGATATGTTTGTTCTGTCTTATCTCTTATTATCTCTTTCTTCCTCCTTCTTCTAATACACTGAATGGTTGCTCCCAACACTTTACCATTTTTATATTACACTAAGGGTCTTTGCACATGCCTTTAGACTCCCTTATATTAGTGTGGGCAGAGTAGATTTTGTCACCCCACTAACATTGGGGTAGCCATATGACTTAATTTGGCCAAGAAAATTTTAGCAAACAGGAATGGTTCTCATGGTCTGGATAATTTATATTGTTTCGCTTGGACTCTTATACTGCTATAATCTGCCATTGAGAAGAACACATCTCAGTAAGCGACTGACCCATTATCCTGAGCCCAGACCAAAAACACATGGAAACACATGGTATCAGGCCAGCAGCCTGGAGCCCAGACTAGCCTTGCCCTGCCCGACCTATATGTCAACTGAACCACTGGCCATATGCAGCCTGGCATGCCTAAAACCTCATACTTATTATAACACAGTGATATTTTGAGGTCATATACATAGTTAAATCAGACTAGTAAATAAACCTATTTTTATTTTTTGTTTTTTCTTTATTATTCTGTATATCATTACATTTATGACTTCTCTGTTTACTTTCAGCATATAAATTGTCAAATTATTTTAAATATTTGTAGTCCCAAGTGCTGCATGATCTTACAGATATACTACATATCCCAGTACCATTTGACTTTCTGTAGTCTCTATTTCATAACACAAAATTTGACATAAAACCTGACTCTTAACTGGAGTATATATTAACTAGCAATAAATCATTATCCACTGGACTCATGGTACAAACTTGAATGCCCATTCTTGGTTGTGAGCAGAACAAATTTTCTTAAAATCTTCATTAAAAATGATATAAAAAAGAGATCAATGAAAGAGGTTCTAACACAATGTTTAAATTAATAATACATATTTTCAGCTCTTGACATGTAGGTTGACATGACATTTGTCTAGCAATACTTGCTTTGATCTGTCCAAAGTTTCTATAAAAATATGTATTACAATATAGGGGAGAAATCACAAACACAAAACATTGACTCTTGTAACCAACTTATGGTTAGAGTCCAGGAGATATTTCCACTAATATAAACTTGACAGCAAGTGGAATTAGAAATCAAGGTCCTTAATATGATACCAAGCAAGAATGTAGAAGAGGAAGCCCCACACAGTGTTCCCCCATAGAGGTATTAACTTAATGAGAATATTTAATACAAAGAATTTTCTGAGACCTTGAGAAACCAGTTCAAAAGTTTCAATACCCAGGCAAACTCAAAGCTAAAAACAGTTGCATCAAAATGAGTATGCAAATACATTTATTTCAACTCATCAGCTTCTCTTTAGGCCAGTACAGTTCATGCTGGGGAAGAAAAGTGCACATCACAGCTTCATCCTTGGGAGAATAAGAGAAAAGTGAAACGTGTCTAAAATTATGGTTTTTGAGGGGGTTATCTAAGTGAGTGGTTTTTATCTTGCCTGTCTCAGAGCACAGATTGAACTGACATACTTTGGATGCCTAAGAACTACAGAAAACAAGAGAGCTCAGCAGCTTCTGGCAATGCAGAAGAATTTATAATACTGCAAACAAAAACCAGAACAGCTCACAGTGATTGGGAGAAAATGTTGGACTCATGGTTTCTCACTTGAGAGATAAAGGAGAAGAGTGAAACTTGTGTTGAATGTTTCATCTTTGGGGGGATTTATGCCTCACCTGACTTGGCACACTCATGACACTGACATACTTTACATCCCCAGGGCACACAGAGAGCAAAAGATCTCAGTGGTTTGTGGCAGACAGAAAACTTGTAGTAACATAAAAAGACACCAGAGAGTGAGACTGCAAGATCCTGAAAAAGAAACCAGCAAATCTATCTAATTGAGAAATTACACACACAAACCCAAAGAGAATAAATCCCCATAAATGTTTAAGTGGTCCATAGAATCTCTAGCCAGGCTGATTGATGAAGATCTCCCCTGCACAAAACCAATCTGTAAAGAAGGAAAGGGCTGCTGTTTTTCAAATGCGTAGATCACAACAACAAAAATACAAGGCACATAAAGAAACAAGAAAACATAGACAACTCAAAGGGAAAACCCCAAAAATTGATACTACAAAAAATGAGAGACTTATAAATTATGTAAAAAAAATAATCCAAAATACTGTCTTAAAGAAGCTTAATGAACTACAAGAGAACACATATAGACAATGCAGTAAAGCCAGTAAAATGATGCATAAAGAGAATAGAAACAAAAATGCATTCAAAGTGTTTAAAGGAAAAAATTGCCATCCAAGAATACCATATCTAGCAAAATTTCCTATCAATAATGAAAGGTAAAGACCTTTCCAGATTAAAACAAATAAACAAACAAAATACAACAGGGTTATAACCACTAGACCTGGCTTAAAAGAATTTCCAAAGGGAGTCCTTCAAGTTAAAACAAGATGATTTTAGGCAGCAACATGAAAACATACAAAAGTATTAAGCTCTCTAGAAAATGTAAATATATAGACAAATAGAGATTCCTGTAATACTGTATTGGTAGTATATAAGTAACTTAAATTTAGCTATAGAATATAAAAGATGAAAGTATATAATAACTTTAATTATAAAATTATGTAAATGTATACAAAATATTAAAAATATAAATGGGATATTGTTAGCAGACTGAAGAAGTTGTAAAGTATAAATTTTTGTGCAACTGAAGTTAAATTGTTATCATTTTAAATAGATTGCTATAACTATAAACTATTTTATGTAATCCCCATGGTAATCACAAAAATCCTATAAAAGATGTACAAAAGAAAATTAGAAATCCACCAAAGCTTGTCACTACAAAAATAATCAGTAAAACACACAAGAAGGCAGCAAGAGAAGAAAAGAGAAAAAAGTAACTATAGCACATACAGAAAACAATTAACAAATGGCAATAAGTCCAACTCTATCATTAATAACTATACATATAAATGGATTAAATTCCACAGTTATAAGACACAGAGTGGCTGAAAGGATAAACAAAGAACAAGATCCAACTGTAGACTGTCTCTAAGACACTCACTTTAGATATAAGGACATAAAGGGCATATATAGACAGAAATGACGAGAAAGGCACTCAATGCAAATGGTAAACAGAAAAAAGAGGTGATACTTATATCAGATAAAAGAGACTTTAAGTCAAAAACTGTCACAGGAGACAAAAAACTCACCAGGAAGATATAATAATTATAAATATATGTGCACCCCAAAATAGAGCAAATTTTGGGAGAACTAAAGGGAAAAATAAGATATTGGTCATTGAACCAAGGCAGAGACTTGGGGACAAGAGGAAGTCATGTGCTGTATTGATTGGTGCTATAAACATTATTACCAATCTGGGTTTTAAAAAAAAAGACAAGAATACCCTCAGATCACCATTATAAGTTATGCATCACTCTGAAAGTTCTGAGTAGTGTAATAATTTGTAAACCCAATAATAGGGGGAAATAGTATCCCTATTTGGAAACAAAATTATTATGTATCTAGAAATCCTGGGAAAATCAGATTTATTAAACAATTAAGCAAAATAACTGAGTTCTTATTAAAAATCAAAGATCAAAGAATTTTCTCTGTATCAGTTATTAACATTTAATTAGTAAAATGCAAAAAAGAATCCCTTTAGAGAGAAATAAAGCAAAATAATAAACAAATACTAGAAATATTCCTGATAAGGAATGACTTTTCTTAAAAGTAAGAAAGGATCTTACTTTTATCATGATAAAAATTTTACTGTGTAATTAAAGTATATTTGAGTAAATGGAAAGACATATATTTCTCTTTTGGAAAACTTGAATGTATAACATTTGTTTTCTCAAAGTAATATCTAACTTATAAGATCAAGTTCAAATCCTCAATCAAAATTTGTGCAGGTATGTAAGGTAATATATAAATTCTAACATTTCCCAAGGATAATAATTATTCTAGAATAGAAAATAACTTGTTTGAACTGTTGAATAGTAAGGAACAATATTCTCCATCAGACTGATATTACATTGCAAAGATACGATAAAAAATAATTGATACTGGTATCACATATTATAACCCAATGTGAAAGAATTAGATAAAATAACAAATGATGTTAAGGAAAAGTGGCTTTTTAGAAACATAAAAGTGGAGTATCAATATATCTCAATTACTCAATAAATTTCAAAATTAGCTTTAGAGAATTTAAAAATTAAGATGATGATATTGGACTCCATTCTCTATAGAAAACATTCAATGGGTTTCTAATATGGACTCACAAGGAAATGGTATAGGGCTTGATTACTTAGTTTTCAAAGGATTTTTGCTATTTAAGTACCAAAACAAGGTTAAATTTGGAAAGAGGTTTGTAATAATAATAAAAGAAAATGTTATATAAAAAATTTTACATAAAGCTCAATAGCAATAAACAATTGGATTTAAAAATGGATAGATGTACTGAATAAACATTTCCCAAAGAGGACATATAGATGGCCAGTAGGTACATGAAAAGATATTCAACATCACTAATTATCAGGAAAATGCAAATCAAAACCACAATGAGATATCACCTGATACCTGTTAGAATGGCTACTACCAAAAAGGCTAGAAATAACAGGTTTGGTAGGATGAGGGCAAAAAGGGATCCCCTCCATGCCCTGCTGGTGGGAATGAGAATGGTGCAGTGCAGTTACAATGGAAAATAGCACACAGGTTCCTCAAGAAATAGAACTACCACACAATCCAGCAATTCCACTTATGAGCATTTATCTGAATAAAATGAAAATACTAATTCAAATAGATGCATGTACCCTTATGTTCATAGCAACATTATTTTCATAAGCCAAAATATGGAGACAAACTTAATTGTCCATCAACAGACAAATAGGTTGGTTGATGCCAGAAGAGGGCAAAATAGGTGTAAAAAGGTATAAAGTTTTAGTCATGGGGATGCAATGTACAGCATGACAACTATAGTTAATGATACTGTTTGCATATTTTAAAAGTTATGTTAAGAGAGTATATCTTAAATTTCTCATCACAAGAAAAAAATCCTTAACTATGTATGGCGATGGGTATTAACTATTCTAATGTAGAATTATTGTGGTGATCATTGCATAATGTATCAAAATATCAAATTATTATGTTGTGTACTTGAATTAATATGATGTTGTATGGCAACAATACCTCAATACTATTTTTTAATCCTTAGAAATTATTATAAAAACTACTTTAAAATGGTGGATAGACAAGTTGTTTACAAAAGAAACATACCTAAAACCAATGTACAAGTGATTAAAAAATATCTTTAACAAAAGTGAATTTAAAGTTACCATTTTTTTACTTAGGAAATTGTTAGACAAAATTAGAACTAGTGCTCAATGCTGATGAAAATGTAGTAATATGATCTGAGAGGTTCAACCTTCTTTAAAAGCTATTTATTTTGCTTAAACATATATTTTGCTTGAAAAACGTTTATGCCTTTTGATCTAGAAATTGCTTTTCAAGAAGTCTATCTTCAGTAAATTATTAATATTATTTTTCACAGAATTTTTATGGAGCAAAATTTTGAAAACAATCTAAATTTTAAATTATTTTATAAATCATGATGCTGTTGGATTGTGGAATATCATACATAATATTTAATTCTATGTTCAGTAAGTGTTTCTTACAGTTCTAGAGTCAGAGGTCTAAAATCAAGCCTGGCTAGGTGGCTAAGTTGCATGGAGCATGCACCAAAAGATTGTGGGTTCAGTTGCCCTCAGGGAACTACATTGTGGTTCAAACCCTGGTCCGGGGCTCATGGGGAGGCAATAGATTGATGTTTCTCTTTCGCATCGATGTTTCTTTCCCTCTCTCACTCCCTCGTTCCCCTCTCTCTAAAATAACTAACTAAATAAATAAAACTTTAAAATCAAGGAACCCGACCTCCATTCCTTCTGGAAGTATAAGGAGAAAACTTGTTTTCTTGTGTTTTTCAGCCTCCAGAAGCCATCTGTATTCCTTGGCTCTTGGCCTCTTCATGGAATTATTTCAACCCCCTGCTTGCTTCTGTTGTCATGTCTCTTCCTCTGATTCTTCTGCCTCTGTTTAATAAAGACACTTGATTAAATCCAGTACACCTGGATAATCCAGGTTGCTAATTCACCATCACGAGATCTTTAACTTAATCAGGCCTGCAAGACCCCTTTTACCATGACAAGTAATATTCACAGATTTGGGATTAGGATATGGACATCTTTGAGTAGTCATTAGTCAGCCTTCTGTTAGAGAACAAATTTAAGATAATTATCATATGTATATCTATTCCACTAAGTAGTGGAATTATATGTGTGATATCCATCTATTTCCAAAATTTTTACTATGAGCACATAATACTGTAATGATTAACATTTTTCAGTTTCAGCAGCCAGAATTTTTCTAATTCTGACTTGCTTTTATTATCTTAAAAGCACGTGTAAAAATGATTTTTTTTCCATCTTAACACATACTGCATCAAAAATTCATTTTTTAGGTGTAACTGAGTTTGACTATCCAAAAAGAAAAAAAATGTGTAAACACGTGCTTACACATTTCTTTAGATATAATATATATAGTTTAACTTTTCTCCAAATAACAGGTCTGTTCCCTATGTATTATATCTTCTTGATCTAAATGAATACTTTAATGCTTGCATAAAAGTCAAATGGGTATCTTTCCTTGGATATATAAACAAAATAAAATATAATAGTAAATTTTCTATTTGCTTTTTTTTCTAACACTTGAAATATTACACTTGAAACCCTATATGATCCTGTTAACCAATTTTAAAAAAGAAATAGCAACTGTTTTGCATTGTTTGTTCTTTGAAAATGCAAAAATTTAGTGGTTTGTGGAAAAATTTTAGATTCTATTAATCATGTTGCCATATTAATCTAATGTCACCATTAATTTAATACTGAGCATAAAGTAGTTTTATCGCTGATTTAAATATTATATTTTAAATACAAATATAAATTTGCATAATAAATAAGTCCTCAAAATTTAGAAATATATTTCTTCTTAAAGTGATAGTCTTGAAATAATTAATAGCTCTTTTTACTCTTTATCTATTTTGCAGGATTTAATCAGTTGGTCAAAGTTTTTATTTTTAATTTTAACCCAAAATACTCATACTCCTTATTTTGTTTTGCCAGCTGAATGTCGTTCCTTGGAAATATATCAGTTATGAATATTTTTAATATATAATTTTATGCCAAAGTCCTTAAAATGATTCTCCTCTAAAAGTAGTATTCAGTAGTAATGTTGACAATACCAATTATTTGTTAAACAAAGTGAAAAAATCCAGTAATATTTTACTACCCTAATAATTTTTTGGAGTATCCTATCTGCATTTGCTAATATCAATTGTTATAAATCTCTTTCTTGTTGGTCGAAACCATGGTGTAACCTCTACTCTGTGCCTTTGGATATTTCTGTCTCATTTGATAACTGTGCCAAAACATTCTGCTGTGGGATTTATGAATTTCTTGGGTGAAAATATTTAAAAAAGTAATGGTATTCATTTGAGTACTACCTTAATTATGCATCTCTTGGAGACTCTCATTTACAGATTACCCTTTTCTTTCACTGCTAGTTTAACTTCATGTCTGTGTGTTATGTGGCCCCGTTTTAGTTTAGTTTTCCTACTGCACACTTGAGAACAAAGTCTTCAGAAAGTATATGCCAATGTTTATCTAATTCAAGTTAATTTCCATTTGATTTTACATTGAGAATGTTTAATTGGTTCTTTTCAGGAGCACTTATTATTTCCGTCTGGTAGCATGGAGCTTTGACACACAGGGGTGCTTGGATATCTCCAAGATCAATTGAAAATAGTATTTCAATCAAATTCCATCACAAAGAATTGACGACTGGATGCTTATGGTGAAGATTTTGAATTCCTTTTACCTTATAATTCTATTGAAAAGGTATTTTATCCCTTACATACTATTTCAAAGTTATTGTTCTTTGTTGCTCTCTATCCTTTACCAACTTTGATCCAAAAAAAAAAAGCCTTCTGAAACAAGTCATCAAGTTTGTCAATTAAATATCTATTAGCTTAATTTTATGAGCCAAGTAAAATCTTTACTTTAATTTTCAGTACTTAATTTGACTTGAAAATATTTACATTTTTGGTGAGAATTTATTATGTTATGCTCATTTTCCCATACTACATTTCATTAGCAAATTTTAATGAGCTTATGGGAGTGAGTTCCCAAGATTTCAAATGGATATGTCCCCACCTTCAGTCTTCTGGCTTGTCATTTCGTTAGTTGTACTAGCTTTGACTACTTCAGTCATCCATCAAACGCCCTAACAACTGCCTCTGACTCTGGCCATGACATCCAATGAGCTTCTAGATCTTAATTTAATGTGGAAACCTTGCCAATACTCAGTCTCTATGAAACCCTTCACCAAACATCTGGTTTTGGCATAAGCACTTTCATCCTGGAAAGCACGCAGAGGTCCAAAACATATTTGCAATTTATAAATAACCCCAAATTTATAAATTAATTCAATTTTTTAAATATAAACAAGTTTAATCATTTTGGATTATGTATACCATTTCTACTTACAATTAAATATCACCTTCCCAAATACTGTTAGTTTTTTAACTTAAAGGTGATATACTAAGTAATATGGACAATAGGGTAAATATATTTTCATCTTCTTTCAAACATTAAAACTTTAAATTGTTACAAATGCATTCACTATAGACCGTGATGCAAAACAATCTAATTTACTTTTTAAGTTTATATTCCCCAATAAACAATGATATACAAACATATTACTCTTCATTTAGTAGACATAAGTATGGACATAAAATTTACTTTTGTAATTGTTTACTATAAAGCTGTTTGCTTTTTTTCAGTCCATAGTAATTTCATCTAACCTTTTCTGAATAGATGAGTGAATCAAGGATAGACTGTCTTAAGGCAATTGTGTATTCATTCATAAAATATACAAATTCTAGGTTGCCTAATGTTTCAAGGTATAAATTCATTATGTTTATGAATGCAACAAATGAAAAACTAATTGGTAACTTTATTAGTATGATAAATGTATAAAAATTGCATAAAAGAATGTTAAGTGGAAAAATCACTTTGAAAGCATAATTCCTATAATTTAAATGATAAGAAAAAAATTACTTTGAAAAAAGTCTTTAAACTTTACTACTTTTCTTCTAGGTTTTCTCCTAGATTTAAAAAATAATAATTTTAAAAAAGGTACATCAGTTTTATTGTGCGTTTGTTATATATACATTAAACATTAGTCAACTAAAATACAATTCATGACAAAAATGTTTTTCTTCTAATAGAAGGATGCTTAAAACTTGAAAATGTTTTGTATTATTACTTAACAGATTCATCTTTGATTTTAGAGTAGTTGAGTCAAACCAGATCTGGAGTCAAGCAAAAAAATATATTTTAAAATGAAAAATATTTAATATTTCAATGTTAGATCATTTACATAATTATATTTACATTAGCTTAACTAATTACTAAGCTGTTAACACTTGCATCATATTTTTAAAGCTTAATTTAATATAATAATGTATTACTTCAAATATATGAAATTTGATTAAAATGACCATGACTATTGTTCCTTATAAAATATAAATGTGCAAGGAGGCCAAAGCAGTAGATAATGTAATACAAATAATCAGATACTATGACATGGTCAAGGCAATTGACAGGTTATGGCATCAGAGCAGAGCTCTCACAGTAAGAAATAGATACATATAAAAAGATAAATGAAGAGGCTCATACAGATCCAAAAGACTCCACACTAGGCCATGTGCAAGTGCAAAAGAAGGGTTCAAGGTTAGGATAACGTTCTTTGTAGGATTCTTTTGGACTGTGCTGAAAGTCCCAATTCCTAAAATATTGATCACAAAGAAGGGCAGAAATTTAGTTGCACATTAAGTCAAATTAATTAAGAGCAAAAGCATTATATTCATTGAAGCCAAGAATAAGGCAAAGATGATAACTTTAGATATTATCATAAAATGATCCTAAAACCATCATCATCAGCTTACTCCTGACTTCAGTGAATACAATTCACCTTGGTGATGTCTTTGCAACTTTGGTTAATACCAACAAAATAGAACCAAAATGTAAGTTTTATTTCTGTTCACTGCCATTTTCAAGAAATAAGTGCAGTAATCATATATGGAATAACTAAGATGTGCTCAGTTAGCACAAGATTTGAAATGAAAAACTCATCTCCAGAGTTGCCAAAAAGGGGTACATTAATTCATTCAATGTGCCTGCTGTTTGCCAGACACATAAATGTTATAGACTTGATCCTGCACTGTGTTGAAACCAGTCAAGGCCTGGCAGGTCCATTCTAGACTCAGGTAGATGGAATAAAATGCGCAGAGCTGTGGGGATGCTGGACATACCTTTATTTACAGGTGGGTGAGCCACACATACTGCAAGCTGTGTGTCTGTGTCTGCACACAGTGAGAAGCCCCTACTCACATAAATACTAGAGACAACAAAGCCGGCAACAAGCCAAAATATTATATAACACAGCATGATTCTATGCACGTGAACCCACTTCATGTTATGGGAACCACTCATCGAACGCAATCTCAAGGCTATGAGAACAATGCTTATCAGGCCCATTTAAGGTTATGAGAAACTGCTTCCCTCAGTTACCCAGACACCTGGGTGCGGAAGCCAGGCTACCTCCATTTACCCTACATGTACCTAACATAGATCGTGTTTCAGCAGAAAAAAGAAAGAATTAACAATTTTCACAGACTTTCTTGGGGAAATCACAAAGTAGAGGTAACTAACCTCTGCTATATTGGTCAAGAAATGATCTCTTAGAAATAAGTTTTTTTGAGCTTTGGATGGGTAGCTTGGTTGGTTAGAACATCATTCAGATCCACCAAAATTACGTGTTCAATCCTCAGGGCATATGGAGATGTCTAGCAAGGAATGCATAAATAGGTGGAATAACAAATCAGTCTCCCTCTCTCTCAGTCTCTCTCTCCCTTCCTCTCTCTCTAAAATTAATCAATAAATTTTAAAAAATAAAATAAGTTACTTTGAAATTAAAAGGGATGGAAATAAGTCTGTCGGCTTAAGACGAGAAGACGGAATTCTCTACCCACACGTATGAAAGCGTGAGGGTGAAAAAGAATAGAATCCAGTCACCATGTGAAATGGCAGAGTAGTGAGCAATGAGTAAGGGCCTAGGGCTGTGCTGAGGGGTTCAAATTTTATCCCAGAGACATGAAGAGGTAGTGAAGAATTTAAGTATGTGAGTAATGATCAGCTTAATGTTTTAGACATATTACTTTTCTGTTCTGCAAAAACATATCTGTTCACCAAAACACCTACAGACTTGGCTGAAAAATAACAATGACTTATAGTTTGAGCTTTACATGTAGGTACGCATTCTTTGCAAAGTCCCCAGAGTCTGAAGGACAGATTTAGAATCATTTCAAGACTGTTCTTTACATATATTTTTCCAACGGTATGACTTAGAAGTAGAAAGATATGTTTTGGATTAACGCAGATAGAAAATTAAAATAATTTGTTGTGTTTTAACCAACAATTAATATAATTTAATAAATTGTGCTAATAGATAAGTATATATAATAAAATTAATAAAAATTGTGAACCATCAATAATGCTTCTCAATATTAAACACAAACAACAAATATGCTTATAAGTGAGATATGATTTATTAGAGGGAGTCTTCCTTCAAAGGGTTACTTTTGTTGTGTATTTTTATGTAGTGTCCTAAAAAAGAGAGAATATTTAGAATAAACTGTTTACTAATTTATTTACATGATGTCACTGAGGTCTGTTTTCAGGATGGTCAATAGTTATGATCAGTTCTGTCATACATAGGCATCTTACTTCCTGAGAATGAATGGGTATAGTTGATCATGGCAGATTATTGGCATTTTCTAACAACAAAGTAAAATGTATCTTCCCAGAAATGGTCCAATTCATGCCACCAGTTTGAGAAAGTTTAGTTAAGGACAAGCAAGGTAAGTCATTGGAAGCCTTTTTAAGTGTTCCTTATGATCTTCTTCACTGGAGAAGATAATTATTCAGAAAAATATCCTGAATTAAAGGTCATATTTAAGCATTTTAAGACCAATATAAGAAGAAAAACAATATTATAAATACAATATTTGATAGAAGAGTAAATATTTACACTAATAAGGAAAGTTACATTTAAAAATTAATTAAAATGTGACAAATATCACACAAATTTTTAAAACCTACAAGGTGTAATAATATTGACACATCTCTAGTACATTATTTGGTTGTATACTCTTTGATCACCTATTCATGTGACATTGATTTCATGAAATAAATTTCCATCAAGTAAACAGGAAGATAATTATTCTGTCTACCAGTGTAGTTAAAAAATATTGGTAGTTAGAATTTGTAAAATATGTTTTATAATTTACATAGAGATGTTTGCATTGTTGCTTATGGTTTGGTGCTCTACAAACCTAAGAATACTGGTAAAAAATTATGTTTTATATCATTTCCACCATCAAAGAAAAAATGCATGGCATTTTAACTTTATCCTCTGCATTTTTCAATATATTTCTCACAGGAATTTTCATTTTGGCAAGTCATCAAAGAGACCTATTCTTCTGCTTGAAATTTTGACATGTTTGAATGTTGAAAGAGTTTTTCTCAGACTAGCTTTTGGTTCTGTGCATTTTAAAATCCATTACTTTCTTCTTCACTACTTAAATATTTCTAATACTTAGCACTGTAAGATATGCCCATATCGTGATTAGACCTCTGGACTTGTCAGTTGGAATGAGTCAGCAAGTGGGTAGAAGTTCTGAACATCATTACACATGAATGGATAAAAATAACCCAACTTCTGTGAAAGTGATTACAAACCACATAGCCCAATAAATCCAAATGTTTTAATCATTTCAAATTCACAATGGCTGGATCCCCAAAATGGCAATACTAGTCAACATGAAAGAGGGGAAGTCAAAGGAGAAAGAGACTGATTGTAGTTAAAATATATTAGTTTTTTCAAATTTATAAAAACACATGATCATGTGCACACATAGTAAAAATGAACTTCCCAGGATGTGGTTGCATCATTCTATGACACATACAAAAAAATTTATGAGTGCTCCTCTCCACCCAGATTCCAGAACAACTGCTTATTTCATTGCTTCTACAAGACATGGTAAACACTCAACACACAATTTTAGGAGACCTGCAGAACTGCACTATCCCGTATGGTTTTCCTATGCCATGCTCATTCTTCTTAAATTATTCCTCCACTTAAAAATGTTTATTACCTAGCCCTGGTTGGGTTGCTCAGTTGGTTGCAGCATTGTCCCATACACCAAAAGGTTGTTTTCAATCCTAGTCAGGCACTCACCTGGGTTTGATCCCCAGGAGGGATACATACAGAAGGTAACCTATCAATGTTTCTCTCACATCAGTGTTTTTCTCTCTCTCTCTCCCTTCTTCTCTCTCTCTAATATCCTCGGCTGAAGATTCAAAAAAATACTTACCAACTAACCACTTAGATTATCTATCTCTTTGCTGCAAGGAGCCTTGATATACTTAGTCTCTTATCCTTCAGTTCTTACCTTAAATATAACTTCCTTATCAAGTCCTTATCCAAATGTTCTGTTGGTGCCATTTTTTTTCCTATTGGAGTACTTCATTAATTTTTGTCACCAACACTTATCCAAATTAGTAATTATATATTTATTTGTTTATTTACAAATAGTCCCCTGGTTCCAAACACAGTGCCGGCTACATAATAGATGCTAAATAAGTATTTATAATAAATTCACACAGTCCCTATTCCCAAACAAGTTGAGATTAAGTTCTTGCATTTGGAGGAAGGGATGGGAATAGAACAGAGGATGAGATGCAAGGCTGGCCACAGGGAATCAACAGGCAACCCTATCTCACAAAAGATGTCTCTTGGCTCTCCTAGGAGGTTTCCCAGCTTATTCTCCTTGCACCAGCAAAAATAATGGGTTCCAAATAACTATAAGATTACTTAAGTCACTGCTACTGTCCCAAATGTTCCATCATAACCACAAGAACAGGCATTAATTCCATTGACAGCTAAACCAGTATGCACACCTGATACCAGGTAATGCCAAAGCACAGTTGGGATCAAAACTCTTGGTAGGTTTGTTAGACAATAATCACTTCTGGTCTTATTATTAAACTTGCAATAATGTGATCCAGCATTTATAAGACTGGATTTTCTGGATCCCATTTCATTATCGCATTATAGTGTTTTATTATATTGCATGAATGAGTGAATATACTCAAGTTTACCAGTATTTCCCAATTTCAAACATAAATATTTATCGTTAAATAATTAAAATATTTTTAAACTGAATTTAAACAGTGTTTTGCAGGAAATAAAATCAAGTGACTTCATAAATAGAAAATTAACTATTATCAAAATGTTTTACATTCTTTTCCTCCTAGAAGAAATCATGTTCAGTATATTGGGAATTAAATGTTCTGGGAAATTTGATATCTACTTCCATTTTTGCACATGCCTTTTTATACAATTTTAAAAGCAAGTTTATATCTCTTGAATCATTTTTGTGTAAAGGCTTTATAAGGTAAGCCTATTTATCTGGCAAGTCGACTTATCAACATTTAGTCTACCCCTGTTTTCTCTTATTTCTTGTATTTTAAAGCTAAAAAAAAGAAATCTTTCTAGACAAACTTGCATCTAGCAAAGGCCATGTGCCAATCTACCCAAGGAAAGTAAATAGAAGTTTTGGGGATTTCAGGAAAGTGTGTGTTTCTTGATACAGCACCTTGCTTTTTCTCCTCCATTACTTTTTCATCCTGACTGAAAAGTAGCCATGAAGAATGGAGATACCAAAGCAGTGATATTTCAATGATGAAGATAAATCTCAGACCCTCACAAGACTTTGACCCCGAAATCTTTGAGCTGTTGAACCAAGGCCAACAACTGCCTACTTCTTGGAATTTTGTCGAATGGTAATTAAATACATATCAAGTTTATTAAAACCACATTTAAATTTAAGTTAAATTTACAGATGGGTAAAGTTCAGTATCATTTGCACAAGTTTACACAAAGAATAAGAGATACATCCTAGACCTAAATCAGGATGTTAGGGGAGAAAGTACCTCATTCACCAGAACTTTATAATCTAAGACAGAAACAAAATTTGCATTAAAAGTAATGTATTGAAATATGTGATAATTTATTAGGTTGGGTGGCTTAATAATAAAAATAGCTAACCCTTTTTGAGTAGTTATTGCATATCAGTCATTTTTCTAGCCACTTACATTAACTCTTTTTATTCTCAGTATAATCCTGTTACATAGGCGCTCTATTAGGTACAGTTTTACAGGGAAGAATACTGAAGGTATGAGAAGTTATGAGTTTTCAAGGAAATGGTTATAAGGGACATCAACCAATAACTGATAGAACTGGCATTTACACTCAGACTGTCTGGCTCCAGCAATTATGCTCTTAGCCCTGACCTCACGCCATTTCTCACTGGTCTGCTTTGGTCAGTTTTAATGAAGTAGATATTTCATACTAATTTTAAGATAACATATTAAACTTGAGTTTAAAAAAAGTTTTCAAATGCAATAAATAGAGGAAAAATATTAACACATATAGCACTTAATATTTGCCAGGCATAACTTACATATATTAACCCTAATCCTCATGACAAAATAACAATCCAATGAGTCTGGAACTATTTATTATCCCTATTTTATAGAAGGGAAATTGAATCCCAGAGAAGCTAAGGCATTTGCTCAAAATGGTGCAGCTTGAATTCTAGCCCATAAAATCCAGTTCCAACATTTGACTGTTAACACACTTCAGTAATAAAGCATGTAACCTTCCTCAGTGCACAAATAGTAAAGGCTGGTAAAGTTCAGATACACAGTATTTACTGAATAGTCAGGGAAAGCTCCATGGAAGGGAAAATTTTATCTGAATGGACTTTTGAGGTAGAAGAAAATAAGTAGCCATAAGCAATAAAATTGAGATTTGGAAGTTATAAAAAATGAGGAAAAATCTGGAGATAATTCAAGAATATCAGAATCAAGTAGAAGCATGATGGCATTCAATGAGATCAGCTGTATTTTTAAAAGCAATGGTTTAATTCTAATTTTTTAATTTGATTATTTTTTAAAAATCCAAAGTTTAAGTTCTACTTTCATCCACCTATACTTGCCCGCTCAGTTCTTGAATATTAGCAGTTTTTCAGTTTAATTCCGTGACAATTTATGTTCTGAATGACAACTCTTAGCTCCCATGGAAATAAAACTTAAAGCTATGGTTTCTGCCTTCAAGGAAATCATGATCTTCTACATTTTTACACATGTCCACCATTTCCCTTCCAAGTTTTGCATCTAACTGCTTTTAAGACTCTACTCAATAATTCAATAGATCCATTCAATAAACATTTATTGAGCAACTACTATCTCCCAGACACTGTGTCAGGAGTTCTGACTGCAGAACTTTGTTAGGGGAGAAGACACATAAACAAATAATCACATTACAATTTGGTAAGTAAAATGGAGCAGCCACGTCCGTGCACCCTGACATCAGTAAAGAGGGACATACTGGAAGGGGTGAAGCAAGAATTGGAACTATAGAAAAAAAATTCAAAAGCTTTAATTCAAGAAATATCACCAAGTGCTTACTATATACCAGATACTGTTGTAAGTGATCGTGATACAATACTGAAAAATGCGAACTTTATCTCTGTGCTTGCCAAGCTTATAGCCCAAGAGAATAAACACAATCCTTTGAGATTGCAAAGGGCTGGAGAATAAAGAAATAAAAAATAAAAGGAAAAAAAGGAATGAAAGAACAAGGGAGGTACCACAGAAAGAGGTTTTGGAACCAACAGAGTGTGTTAAACCTTTGAATCAGCAACTTTTAAAAACTGGGAGGCCCTGCAAGGAGTAAAATACAAATTGAAAGCCCGGATCAATTACAACACTAGAATCCAGTAAATTTTACAGTTTGAGAAAGGTCAGATATCCAGATAAATCTGAAAAGAGCAAGAACCAGTGCATATAAGAGATGACTAAAAAGCACACTGGATTGATGATTCAGACATATTAATTTTCTTTGAAAGTGACAGCGAGGCCTTCCAGCTATGCCCTATCAAGTTAAAGTAGTTTTTTTGTCTTTTTCTTGGCACCCATGAAGAAAAATGTCAGAATCTATGGAAATGATGGTGTATTTCACTTTACAAAGTTATCTGCGACTAAAAGCTATGCAAACTGAATCACTTTTGTGTTGTTCTTATGGAATGCAGACCTATACTTTTGCGAATCTAATAAAAAAACAAAGAACCATTTCTAATGATTTCTTTCTGGCTCTTTTCTGCTTCTTCCTTTTTAGTAGTAAATTTAAAATTTGTGTAGAAGTTTTTTACTGGTACTTTGATAAATATATTTTTTTAAGTGCTATGTTAGACCTGGTATGGGATACTGTGATGATAAGATATAGTTTGAAATTTCCTGTCAAGATAGCTTTGCAGGTTCAGGCTTTAATGAGCCCCTTTTGCTCCAAATATAAAGCAATGACATAAAATATATATGAGTAAGCCAGACATGTACAGCAAGATCTAAAGAAAGGTAAATGCCTCCATAAATAAACACAAAACTACAATATCGGCTTGAATTATGAGTCTACTGAGCTATCAGTCAGAAACCAGTAGAGATATATGGAAAGTCCATTCCTTCTATAACAGAGAATTAAAGTACCCTAGAGCAGACAGAAGAAATTAGTTTGTCTCAATGCATGACATAATGACCTGGGGCTAGAGGACCCTCCAGTATATCTCCTGAAAGAAAGCTGAAAAATACTGCTACCAGATCTGCCTAGACCTCTGGTTTATATAGAACTATGCACCTCAGTAAGGAAAATAGCACAGGGAAGTAAACTTTCTAAATAGCAACCTCACCAAACTGCCCAGTGGCTCAGTATGTATTTGGATATTATGACAGGACATAGTTTAGTTTTCAGTAAAGATAAGCCCCTACCTAACCACGGTCTAGTTGATACTCTGGACAAAGTACCAAAACAACTACCAATGGATCTTGAGTAGTAAACAAAATCAGAATGTGGAGAGTCAAAACTTTGAGAGGTAACCAACACAAGACGTGTTTTCCTTCTGTTAAATCCTTTCTCTGTTGGAGGGAACTCCAAAGAGAGCTTCTTGGGAGGAAGCATGACCTGCTGGCTGTGGAACAGGCAGCCTAGTGCCAGGCAGTCAGAGGTAAGGACAACCAGGCAGGCGGCAGTGAGGGAGACAAAAGTGCTGGAAGCTGAGGCTGTGCACCTGCATCCCCAGTGAAAAGTGTAAACTATTTTACAATATTCTAGTGGATTTTAAAGTAGCAATCAAAAAGTAAGATCAGCAGTATGTCGGTGTTTAGGATATAAAAATGCGTTAAAATTATGAATATAGAGGAAAGTTTCTGAGTTACTTAGGAAAGTTCATGATAAGAAAAAATAATATTACATAGAGAAAAAATAAGATGAAGTGGTTAAAAAGCAAGAAAAAATAAAACACATTAGAAGTGAACTTTAAAATAATATACCAACTGAAATAAAATCTAACAAAGATAACTGAATAGCAGAAATAAAACAACAATAAATTAATATATTGAAGTAAAATGCAGGGAAAATAAAGAGGGTAAAGGAAAAATTAAATAATATATATAATACATGAAAGAGAGCTAGAATTCAACCCATGAAAATTTGCTATTCACCAAATGAGGTCAGAAGTTCTAAAAATCGCCGTTCACACCCCACTCAGTTCCAGTATTAGAGAACAGGCAACCTATAGAAATATGAAATAACCATGCTCAGATCAAGGAGACCTGTTCTCATCTCCATTTACCATTTTGGCCTGTCTCATTGTTCTACTGTAAGAACAGCACAAATGCGGATCACAATTCATTCTCAGTTCTCTCAGCTGATGAATAATCAATTGAGACTGTTCAGGACTTTACCATCAAGAAAATGTTGCTCTCTCTTCCCCGCTACAAATCAAGAATTCAAATTCATGTAATAATTGAAAGATTTCTCATTTATATTTTGTTGTCATATCAGTGAACTGGTACACCATCACTGAAGCTAGACCAAACTGGTTTTGCCCATAAAATGTCTTAATAAAATGTCTTTTATCTAAATTTTGTTTTACAAGAAGATAAATAGCAACATTTTGAAGTTTTTTGTAAATTGTATTGAAATTTTGAAGAATATAAACAACTCTTTGGATAAAAAGGGAAAACACAAAATATAGATAATATGAAATTGGGAGGCACTGGGCCAGGCAGCTAACATGAACATGCATAAGAAACAGTCTTATAAAATGTTAATGTTGCACTCTTTTTTACACAAGTTATAGTTTGCTTGTGTATAAAATAACGTTATAAATATATCTAGCAAGTTTGATTTCTTTAGAAAAGCATTAAGAAAAGGTACTCTCATTCTAATCCTGTTTTATGAACAAGTATCCAATTATTAATGATCATAGTATCTCAGAGTATTTAAAACACAAAAAAATTTCAAAAAAATTAATGTAGAAAATGATATTGTAAAGGTTGTGATAAGAATTTTCCTGTCTAAGCATTATGGGGTTTCACATGCAATAATTAATGAACTTGTAAAATCACATTGTTTGATACTGAACTTGATTCCTTGGCAGAGCAAAAGATTATCATAAATAGTTAAAATATAAAATTATTTTAAGAATAGTCACTATATATGCCTTAATGTATATTTCTGCTATATGTACATTATAATTCTATCAGGAACTTTCTAGAAAATATAGGTGAACCTACCGATAATATTCAAATGAAGTATGAAGTAGGAAATTATGTGCTTTAACGCTGACATCACCCTGTCAGAAAATATTCACTTCAAAAAGATTAAGAATAGACAACATAGGGCAATCTTTTAAAAATAAGATAAAGTCTTATTCCAAGGTGTAAAATTTTCATAAGCTATAAGAGAGCTTTAGAATAGAGAAACAAAGGGAAAGATCATGGGGAGGCAGGCCATAGACTCCAACAGCTATGCCAGAATAACTTAGAGGGCACATTAGTCACCAGCCTAAGTTTCAGTGATGTCAAATCATGGCTGGTCTTTCCACTTTATGAGCATATAAATGCTGTCATCATTATTATCACAACTACCAAGTACTGAGTCAATGCTCCATGTCAGATATGAAAAGACCTTGTGAGGTATAATACTATAGAATGTTTTTTACCCAATTATTCAATCAGCAAACCCCCACTCACCTTCCAAATATTAAATCCAAGAGGATTTAAAATGAGAACCATACTTTTATGTTGATTAAACAAAGTGGAATACAATCAAAATTATAGCAGACATTTTTCTAGAACTTGACAAGTTGCTTTTATTATTTTTTTATTATTGATTTGAGGGAGAGAGAGAGAAATGGAGGGACACAGAGATAAACATCAATTTTGTTGTTCCACTTAGTTATGCATTCATTGGTTGATTATTATAGGTGCCCTGACTGGGGATCCAACCCACAACCTTGGCATATCAGGATGATGCTCTAATCTACTGAGCTACCCAGCCAGGGCCTCGGCAAGTTGATTTTTACTTTTTTTTTTTTTTATGGAATAGCAAAGAAACTAAAATAACTACACTAATTTTTTAAATGAATAAAAGAAAAGGCCTTACTATATCTGATTTTAAGACATTCTGAAAATGTACTAATTAAGACAGCATGGAACTTGAAAAAGTGATTTATAGATCAATGAAAGATTGTTTTATAGACAATTCAAAATTTAATTATATCAACTGGATATTTATATGGAAAAACAAATGAATGGTGACCCTTATCATAAGCTGTACAGAAAAAAATTATTTAAAATGGGTCATAGGTCTAAATATGAAACCTAAAGTTATAATTCTCCTAGAGGAAAGCATAAAAGAAAATCTTTGCAAGCTTCAAGTGATCGAAGTTTTCCTATGACACAAAAACAGTGAAACATAATTATTTAAAAAATGACAAATTGGACTTCATTAAAATTTAAAACTTATGCTTCTAAAGATACAATTAAAAAAATGAAATGGCAAGCCACAAACTGGGAGAAAATATTCATAACACATAAATCAGACAAAGATATAAATAATGCTTAGAACTCAATGATGATAAGCCTTGCAAATATTTTTTAAGAAATGGGCAACAGAGTAACTTCAAAATATAAAAGAAACAATGGCTTATAGACAAACAATGTACAACAGCAACACAAGTCTTTGGGGATGTGAATTCAAACTGCATTGAGATACGACACCATCAAACTGGAAAAACTAAAATACAATTAAAACAGAAATAGCAAGGATAGGACATACTAGAACTTTCATATATAGTTGATGGGGAAATGAAATGGTAAAACTACTTGGGAAAAAGGGGTTGCAAAGTTTCTAAAAAACTGAAACATACACTAACCAAAGATTCAGACAGTCCACTTTTATGTGTATTTACTCAAAAGAAACAAAAATATATGACAACACAAAGATTAGGTCATAAATGTTCATAGCAGCTTTATTTTGAATAGACAAAACTGTAAATAATGCAAATGTCTCATAACAAGTGAATAGATAAACAAATCGTGATATATTCATTCAATGAAATATTAAACAGCAATAAAATGAAAATATTAATTGATGCTCTAATGTGGATAAAACACAAAACTTTTATGCAAGATTAAAGAAGTCAGGCCAAAAAACCAAATTTAAAAAATACAAATTTTAAAATCCCATTTATATAAAATCCTGGAGAATAAACTAATCTATAGTGACACAAAGCAGGTCAGATATGGAGGTTCAGAAGGGATGGATTACAAAGTGGTACAAGGAAACTTTGGTGAGAAAGAAATGTTTATTATCCTAACACATGCAGTACACATACAACACTCCATTTTTTGGTTAATATGCTTGCACTGATCGGTGGATGCCCTGACCATTGGCACCATGCCCTATCTGGCCTTAGGCTAAGGGCCTCCTGCACTGGAAGGCCCAAAGGGGGTTTGCATACCTGCTAGACTGAGTCTACACAAGTTCCCTTAGAAACTGAAGTTTACTGCAGGTTGTAACAAACAAGGGTAAGGCACCAAGAGGCCATTACCATGGGTGCCAGCTACAACCCCATGAGAAGTCCCTCCTTCCAAGGAGCCATCAAGGAACACCAATGGAACTTTACCTGCTCCTGCCAGAGCCAGGTGACGGTGCTTTTCCCTGGGGGTATGCCTTGGGGTGCTGGCAAGAGCATCTTATTTTGTTTTCCCAGACCAGGGTGTAGCAGAGTTTCCTGTGTACTTAACTGAAGGCAGGTAGGTGCTGCCCAAGGTTTAGTGAGGAGGTTAATGGGAGATACTTGTCCTACCCTAGGACATTTGGTCAAAGTTCACAAGTAGGCAGACAAGCAGGTCGCCCACCCCTGGAATGAGCTAGAGTCAGTCTTCAGAGCATATTTCAAGAGGCCATTGTACCTTTCAATGAGGCCAGTTCCAGCGGGGTTGTATGGTAGATGGAATCTCCAATCTATATTGAGGACATCTGCCCATTCTTGTACTCGATGTCCCATGAAATGGGTGCCTTGGTCACTACCAATGTCATCCAGGCTCCCATAGGCAGCACAGAGCTGCTTTAGGACTTGGATGGTGGCTTATTTTGTGACCCACTTGCATGGGTATGTTCACAGCAAGCCAGCAGACATGTCCATGCACATCAAGGCACAGCACGAGCCTTCAGATGGTGGAAGGGGCCAAGTTAGTCAACCTGCCAGTGGGTCAGCAGGGTGTCCCCTTGTCACAGGCCACCCGTATCTTGGGCCAGCCGACACGGGAGCTCTCTGCAAACAAAGGGCATTGCTGACAGGCTGTGACTACATCAGAGTAATAGAGCGGTAGGCTGCAAGCTTTTACCACTTCCCATAAAGTCTTTTGTCCCACATGGTACACCTTTCAGTGGATCCACTCGGCTGTGTCTTCTGCTGGAGTCTCCCAACTAGCAGATGTGTGCCAGGTCATCAGCCTCGGCACTGCCCGGGTTGTGGAGAGGTGGGTGTCCATTGATGTGGTAAAGTGTTATTACCTTTTCCAGACTATATTCATAAATGTCCTTCTGTAAGTCTTGCCTCCACAGTGGTTTTTGAGCCACTTGCCAATCATCTTGTTGCCCATGGGGCAGCCACAGGACCAGTCCTCTGTATACAACCCAGCTATCTGTCACTGGCCCAGGTTCTCAGGTTATGACTACCCAGGCAGCTCTCAACACTTCCCATTGACTGACTACTTTGTCCTGAGCCATCTTCCATCCATATGCTGTCCGTGCTGCACTGGTTGGCTACCGCCCTCCAGGTGGGTGGCTGCCCTTGGCAGGACCTATCAGTATACCAGGCATCCTCAGGTACAGGGGCTCCTCCCTCTTTAATAGTAGGCCCAGGCATGGAAAAGGAGTAAGGACCTCTGTGCCCATATCTTGGTAATTAACCGGGCCCAGGACCTGCTGACATTCTTGGCTCAGAGGGCTTGTCACTAGTTTGCCTCCCTGTTGGAGATTTGCACTTAATTTTGTCAGAGTCGCCATCTGTGCTACTGAGCCCTTGGGTAGGTTTACAATGTCCTGCACCCACTCAGCAATCTAATAGGTAGTATTTCCTTGAGCCTCGGCTGGTCTGGTAATGGCTGCAGTAGCCAATAGAGCATGGTAAACAGTGTTCACATGTTATTCTATTGGGCTGTATTGAGCCTCTGCCCCCTTCCAGGGCTGGGACAAGAAACCAGTTGGCACCTTGATGTGCCCTTGCCATTGCCAGAGGCCCCAGGCATAGCCTTCAAGGTGGTGTGAACATCTAAATCACATGCCTGAGATTCTATGATACCTCAGTGCTTGTATGGTCTTTGCTGCTTGCTTAGTAACCTTAAAGGCCTGGTCAGGCTCTTTTCCCAAAGCCGGGTGGCTCCTTTGTGGGTGAAACAATAAAGAGGTTTCACTAGCTGAGCTAAGTGGGATATAAAAACCCACCAGTACCCCAACAACCCTAAACATTCTTGTAATTGCTTTGGCTTCTGTGCGATATGGAAAACCTGAATCACCTTTGTTTTACCCAACCAAACAACACCCAAGAATTTGACTGACAACCCAGGTCCCTGGATTTTATTGGAATCGACTGCCCAACCTTGACCTGGGAGATAAGCCAAGAGCTCAGGAACAGTGTGTTCTAACTCTGTAAGGGAATCAGAGGTCAGTATGATATCAATGTGGTGATACAGTTTCACAGAGGATGGTATGGTCCATGCAGCTAAACCTTCAGCTGCAAGGCCGTGGAAAACAGCTCATGGCTGAGCTGGTCTAGGAGGCTAGCTATGTTAGGCATGGCTGGAAAGACAGGGGGAATTACCTTATTTAGTTCCCTATAATCTACTGTCATATGCCAACTTCCATCCTGCTTTTAGACAGACCACACAGGTGAGTAGTAGGGGCTGAGGGCCGGTCTGATGATGTTTGCCTTAGCCAATTATTCTATGATCTCCCCAATCTCCTTATGGTCACCTGGAAGGTGGTATTGTTTCATGGCCACTATTCTATGGGAGAATGGGAAGTGACACAGTGGGGTGTCTGGTATGCCCCCTCAAAATGGCCTTCATAATCTACCTTCAGAGGCAAAACTCACCCATGGCTGCCTGTAGGTGCATACCAGCTAGAATGTCAATTCCTAGGATATACTCAAAGATAGGGGAAACATACACCTTTTAGGGGTGTGGTGGTAAACACCCTATTCCAAGAGTTAATATTACAGTTTGGACCCAAATAGACTGTCCTCTGTAGCCATCAATGGTAGCTATGGGCCCCCTAAATCCCTCTGGGTTACCATAAATAAGAGAACATTCTACACCAGTATCAATGAAAGACAACACTGTGTACATTCTTTGGGGACCAATAAATAGCAAGTTCTACATGTGGCCCCTGGTCTCAACTGTGTCCCGTGGCCATCCCCCTATGCAAGGACCCCACCCCATGGATTGTCTTATGGATGGACCAGAGGCAACTCCAGAAGTAAGGCAGCCATGAAACCAGCAAAGCAAGGTATCAGCTCTGGGGTGGGGCAGGGGCACCGATGGGACCATCCCAGCCATCAGTGTCCATTCCAGTGTTTGGAAAGTAGACGTCATTATACGTTGGAACTGTTGCTTGAGCTTTAGTTGCTGCCACAGACTTACAACACAGTTAGTCTTTTTGTCTTGCTTATCTTTCTCTCCCCCAGGCTTTACCAAACTGTCATTCTACAGTTTGTGGGTTACTTTCATTGGACCTTTCTGCTTACGTTTCACAGTTAGATTCTCTCCCTTTTTTCCTTCCTTGTCCTTCTTTTCTACCTGTCTTATGCCTTTCTTTTGTCTCAGTAGCTCTACTTCCCTTAGGTCAGCACTGCTTATGCCATTCCTTATACAAAATTGGCCGCCTTGGTGGACCACATAGGTATCAGGGTGCTGAAGTAAGCCAGGAGTGCTGTTTGCACAACCTGGTTCCTCATTCCTGAGGTAAATCTTCCCGTATCTGGCTCATTGGACTGTGGGTTATATGGTGTGTGACATGCCTAGCCCCTAGATGAACTGTTGGAGCTCTAGTAAGCTGGTCCAGCATGGGTTAGAGGAGGGTAGAGCCAACTCATTAGGCAACACTGCCTTACAGCCAGTCATTAGCCACATAAGGAGGGTAGTTGTGTGACCACTTGGACTCTGGCCCCATGAATTCTTTGTCTCAAAGAGGGATGGGTGGTGATAGAAGACATATGTTTTCATGCATCTCCCATAAGCAAAATTCCATCAGCTGCTGTATTCCACAACCGCACCAGTCACCCTACCATGGATTCAGACCCTTTCTGTCTGAACTTAGCATCCAGCTCTACTAGCTCAGCAGGGGGCACACTGCAGTGTGCAAGGTCTGCTGGCAAGGTGGCACTGGGGCTCCCTGTAGCTGTTGGGTCTTAATCTTCTGAGTCATAATCAAACAATCCATAAGTTTCCCTTCTTTTACCTCTGTGGCCTCCCTGCTCTCATCTATTACAATCTCTTTGTCTGAGTCACTTTCACTTTCAAGAGAGGGATCCCACTTATGGAATGAGGATTCCAGTCTGACTGTGCCATGATCAGCTGTGTACGACGGGTGCTAGACTGTACCCTGGCAAATCAGCACACTAAGTCCCATAATTACTGACTGGTCTGTTCTAATTGTCTCCCTAGGGCATTCTTATTGTCCACCATTAAGAGACATGTCTCTTTCTAGTTTCAGTTCTTCTCCTAAGTCCACAGAGCATGTCTCTGCCAGTAGGTATCTCCATTACCCTTTGCAGCTCTAGCAACATTTGACAGCCCACAGCGGCTGCAATATGGCAGAGGTCTTTCTTTTTCCCTAGGGCATACCACTCTCCCACATACTGCAAGGCTTTTGGGAGACCAGCGGAAGTTTCAGGGGCATCCCCCCAATCCTGTCATGGACCCCATGTATCAAGAAGGTTTGCCACCTTGTACCACATAGAATTTGCTGGCTAGCCCGGGATTTCTCCCGGCATCCTCCCACTTGGCAAAATATCGCCTAGAGTCAATGCAACTTGGGGAATTTTCAGGGTATCCAAGTCCTGCTGACGACTAACACCAACTGTAATGCAGGTGGTTGAGCCCGGGGATCTCGATTGCTCATTTTGATAAGCTAAGAAAAACCACAAGGAGGACTGGATGGAACAAACATAGCTTTTATTACTCACATTACACGGAGCACCGACAGTGGCAGATCAGTGAAGCAGGACCGTGCCTCCTGGAGTCCGAGATTTTTTAAGGCGTCAGAGGCACTGGGTGCATGTGTATTCTGCGTGACTCTAAACTGCATTACCTCAGTGTGTACGTGGGCAGAGAAAAGATCAAGAAGCAGTCACAGGGCCAGAAACTGCTTCCAAAAGGAGATAAGGAGGTAGTTACAATTCATTTACAAAACAATAGACATTCCTTTGGCCAGGGGTCCTCCGAAGGCCAGCCTTCCATTATGGTGGTTGAAAGAGCCATGTTCAGCATGACCCCACCTATATTTTAAGGGATTGGAGAGATAACCTTTGACATTTTAAGAAAAGTATAATTAATTAATTAATTAATTTTAAATTTAAATTTAAACTTATATTCTAGTTAAAAAATATATTAAATTTGCAGCATTTTAGGAATGATGCAAACTCTTCTATCTCTGTGGATAGTTATTTATCTACTTATGAAATAATTTTTCAAAAATATGGTTGAATATACCAAAAACCACTGACCTGTATACTTTGAAAGAAGAGCAAAATCTTTGTTAATGTTCATATGAATGAGAAAATTCAGAAAGCATTCTAAAAAGGGAGACTTGTCAGGGAGACTAGTAAACATTTAAGGGACTTGAACACCAGTCACTTTTTCTTTACACATAGAATTCATGATTTACTATGGAAGGTTTTAGAACAGGGCAGCAGATTGATCTAGGCTATGCTTCCAGAAGATTGACCTGGCAGTGATATGGAGTCGATTGATGTTAGAAGAGATGGAACTCCTGCTAGAATGTCACTAAAATAAAGTGAACATCAAATTATAGAGCTTTAATGTAATTAGAAATAGCAGCAATAACTTTTATGAAAAATGAGTGGAGGGTAATAAGAAAGTTTAAGACTTTGTCACTCACTGTTAAAGAGGAATAATGAGAAATGAGGAATCAAAGAGAACTCTACCTTCTTTTGAGTGTCTGGGAGAATAAAATCTCTTTTTTTTTCTTTATTTTTATTGTTGACATTATTACAGATGTCCCCATTCTGCCCCTCCCACCAGAGCCTTCATTATAGACAAAATAAAGAAATGATTTAAAAATAAAAAAGAAGCAGAAGACTCAGAAAGCATATTTTTTACCATCCCCTTAACTGCCTAAAAAGAATATTCCAAAAAGAGAGCCATCACCAGAGGTAAATTCAAAGAATATAAGTTAATTGTCTAGGTGTAGTCAAGGGCGGAATCTTAGTGAGACCTACTTGTTCACCTTCTTCTCTATTTCCATTTACCTCTTCATGGCAAATACTCGTTTCCTAAATATTTGCTCTTTCCATCTTCCTGTGAATCGTTTCCTCCCGTTGGAAGTCCCGGGCCCATAGCTCTCTTCTCATTAGCAAGGGATAGCATATAACCCTCAACTGACTGCCTGCCTGTGGACCTAGTATTCTGCAGAACGCCCTATGTACAAAATTAAATTAGATTTCTCTCCTGTTAATTTGTCTCATGCTAATTCTATTAGTAGACTAGCCAAAGAAATTAGAAAGGTAGAGTAAAATTTTTCCTCTTCTACAGTGGGAAATAATAGTAAACATAAATATCTTCATATTCTTTGCCAGTTAAGTTCTCTCTCTGTCTTCCACAGATATCCTTCTCTCCAATTTTGAATAATCATCTTTTTTTCCCAAGATTTTTATCATATAGCCAAACCATTGACCACAGTTCATGAATCATTATAGATTTTTATATTTGGCTATTTCTCCTTTCAGGCAAAATTAATCACATGTACTCCACAAAATTCTGCCCACTGGAAGAATTTCCCTTTGATGCAGGTAATCGGGGGATCAGAGACTTGAAGATCCATGACCCACTGTGGGTTCCTGCCTTCTTGGAAAAAAGAATTCAAATTCAGCCCACCATAGAGTTTAAAGTGAAAGTGAGTTTATTAGTGAAGCAAAAGAACAGAACCTGGCTATAGAAAGAACAGCCCCTCCCTAGTGGGATTTCATTTTTTATCGAGGCTTATTTAATTGAGGGACAGGGAATTCAATAAGGGGAAGGAATATACAGAATTTTTCTGAAAAAGGGATGAAATTTCTTGGAAGAGCCATGTTGGATGAGCCAACATGTCTTGGCTGGGCCAACCCATTAGCCATGTTGTATTCTTATATGGGTTTTCCATTTCTGATCATGGTGGTGAGGGGTTTGTCATTTATTATGCTAACATAGTACCAGCAAATAATGAAGCTAGGTGTTATTATAAGGTAAAATTTGTTGCCATATTGGATCAAGATTGTCAGCAGGTTCTAAGTTATAAATATATTGGGGTTTGCCTTACAATTTCCTTAATAGTCCTTGTAACCCTTATTGGTTACAGCTATTTCTCCACACCCGCTATCTTACCTTCCCCAGTAGGGATGTTCCTGAAAGGGCCTGCAGTGCTGCAGCTCTTGGTTTTTAGGTCATGTCTGCAGATTGTGCAAAACCATCTGTTAAGCCTAAGTTTTCACTTTTTTAGTCAACTGTTTGTAGAAAATGTCTCATGAGGAATTTTCTCTTTTAGGTATTTTATTAACACAAATAGATTATTTTTCACCACAGAGAAAATGTTTTGTTTTGTACTTAATCATTTTATTTTATAAATGAAAATTAATTTTAGACCATTAAAAAGAATAAAAACCATTTATTTGAGCAAAAGTTGTTACCTAAGAGACACAGACTCAGGCAGCAACCAAAATTGTGTTCTACGTGGACAAAAAGTGGGGGCCACCTTTTATAGAGAAGTTTCTTCCCAAGTTCTAAATTTCTTGCAGATGAGATTTCCAAATTGTGCAGTTCTGATTGTATTAGTCAAAGAACAAAACTAGGCTTTCTCTGCAGTTCTTGCCTGAGATGAGGTATTACAAGCAGGGCATGGCTGCAGGAAGCTGGGAAGCCTAGAGTTCAGCCTGAGGTTCCTTTTGGGATACAGAGTACTTGAGAAGCCCCTGTCAGCATGTGGCTGCAAGGCTCATATTCTCTATAAAATGTAGGCCCTTGGTTGACCAGGTGAAGTCTGTCTCAGCAGATAAATTCCTTCTCAGGGTTCACACCTATTTAATCTTCCTTCTCGAGGTCCATAAAATTTCAAGTGCATTTTCTAGACAAATTTTATAATAATATTGATAAATAATACATTTTAGTACAAAATAAGTTTAATTAGAATAGGGTTTCTTAACCGCAGCACTGTTGATATGTTGTGACAGACAATTCTTTGTTGTTTGAGGATATCCTATGCATTGTAGTATGTTTATCCCTACATCCCTGGTCTACTCACTAGATGAGAAGATATTCTTCTCAGTGTAATAATCAAAAATGTCTGCAGGCATTGCCAGATGTCCCCTGTAGGGCAGAATCATCCTTGTTGAGAACCACAAAACAAGAACTATAAATTGCCTCATTATTATGCATAGCATTAAATATAAAAAGTACTTCCTAATCATTTAAATGTTAATTGAAATGTTGAAAGAAAAAAACCAAAACCTAGATTTTGCCATGTCTCTTTGTCTTGTAAAAGATACAGTTCATGTTTTTTCTTGTACTTAGACAATCAAATCAATTCTCTTGGTATAAAAGAAAGCACAGTCTGTACCTGTGCTTTAAATTCTCAGTTATGAAACTAGAATTTGGTAGAATAAGCCAGGTTTTTTAATTATTGCCATGTTATCATTAATTTATTAATTAAGTGTTGGTATTTTTTAACTCAGAGATTTGGAGAATGAAATGAAAATATAAACTATATACCACCTTGTGATTATTTATTCATGTTTATTGAACTGACAACTTCTTGGAGAACAAAAAATATCATACTTTATACTTTGTTCCTTGAGATTAAAATCTTCCTTATTTGTAACCAATATTAAATGGTCACTAACAAATAAAAATTAAAAAATAAATGGTCAGTAAATGTTCTTGAATAAAACAATAAAAAATTAAGGCATAAAAAACTTTTAAGGCACATTTGCTTGCAAACTAGATAAGTAAAAACATAGCAAAAATTCTGTAGTGAGACTGAGTTAATGATTTAATAACCTACATAGATAACCTTACATTTCAGTAACATTCAATAAAACACAGACATCCTTATAATATATGGAAGTTGAGTTAGACTTTAGGCAATTTGAAAAGTGTTTTATGATCGAGTAGTATTCCACTATATATGTGCATCACATTTTCTTTATCGGATAAAGTTTATCCAATTAACCATTAAAGGACACAGGTTATTTCTATGTTCCTGCTGCAATGATCATAGAGGTATATATATCTTTATACATAAATTTTGGAGTAGGTACCCAGAAGAGGAATTACTAGGTCTTATGGTAACTGTACTCTTTAATTTTGGGAGGAAACTCCATACTGTCTTCCATAGAGGCTATACCAATTTACCTTCTCACCATCAGTATAAAAGTATTCCTTTTTCTCCACATTTATTTCAATACTTGTTACTTCTTCTTTCATTTGCAACAGTCATACTAACAAGTGTGAGATGCATCTCATTGTGGTTTTGATTTGTATTTCCTTTATAACTAGTGAAGTTGAACATCTTCAGATATGTCTATTGTCTTCCTTGGAAAACTATCTGTTCAAGTCCTCAGCCCATTTTTTAAATCAGATTATTTTTGTTGGTTTTTGAGCTGTATGAGTTGTTTATTTGTTTTGAGCATTAGACCCTTATTGCTGGTATTTTTTGGAGATATCTTCTCCCATTCAGTTGTTTGTTTTTTGTTTTGTCCATGGTTTTTTTTGCTAAAAAATAAAGATGAAATATTGCTACTTGTGATACTTGAGGGTATCACACTAAGTGAAATAAGTCAGACAAAAAAAGGATGAGAGTAATATTATTTCACTCACATGAGATATAAAACAAAATGCAACAAATGAACAAAAGAAACTCATAGATACAAACAATAGAATTGTGGTTACTGGAAGGGAAGTAACCATGGTGAGGATGAAGACAGTAAAGGGGCAAAATATATGGTGACAGAAACAGACTAGACTTTGGGTGGTGAGCACGCAATGGAGTACATAGATGTTGTGTTATAAAGTAGTACACCTGAAACTTATATAATGTTATTAATCAATGTTACCCCAATACATTTAATTTAAAAGGTGTTTTAAATTACTGCCCATCTTTAAACTAATTTTAAATGGCCAACATTAAAGAGAAAACCACAGACCCAAATGTTATCACTTGTGCTAAAGCCCATGATAATGAACCAAAACTTAATACCTGACCTGATTGTAGTTTTGACCTTCACCAGAAATGTAATCTTAACCAGTATGAAAAGCTTTGGTCAACACCAATGAGGTAATCTGTCACATAGGCCCTTTTCAACCCCCAGAGGAAGAGGAGACAATCTACATGATAAAACCCTTGTTGCTACCTTCTCTCCAAAAGGAAGATGTCCTGGTCTAAAAATAATCCTTTTTTTTCCTTTTGCTAATAACACCCTTGCCATACCCTTGTTATAAAAACCTCCTATTCTGTACAACCCCTGGAAACACCCTTCTAATTGCTAGATGATACACTGCCCAATTCATGAATCATTGAATAAAGCCAATTGGATCTCTAAATTTATCACATCGAAAATTTTTTTTTAACATCAGTTTGTGATTGTGAGGTATTTTTCATGATTTTCATGTAACAAGATTTTGTAACACAAACTAAAACAATCATTGTTAGGCTTTACCAATCATAGCTATCACCTGGAAAGTGACATTGAAACATTATTTGATATTCTATCATTTGCAGACAAACAAATTTGTAAGGTAGGTATTTTATTTCCAAGATTCATTTCAATGACCTTTCTTCAAATCCTTGCTGTACCGATCTTTGTTCCATCCAACTTTTTTATCATGTTGCTTCTTTATTTACTTAGAGCTTCCATCCTTGTCCTTCTATTCATATACCCATTCTCATGAGTGCATTGTCGTCAATTATTATTATACAAATTTTGAAAACTTATCCTTCATCTTCTAGTTCAGTGACTTATAAATATTCCAACCAAGTCTTAGAAACAAATATAAGTATAGATGTTCTTCTCGATGGTCCCAAGACACATCATGGAACTTCAGAGGCCCAATGAAGAAGCATTTGAAAATTATAACAGTCTCCCTTTATCCATGGTTTCACTTTCTCTGGCTTCAGTTACTCATGGTTAACTATGGTCCAAAAATATTAAATGGAAAATTCCAGAAATAAACAATTCTTAAGTTTTAAGTTTTATGCCCTTCTGAGTAGTGTGATGAAATCTCACGCTGCCCTGCTTCATCCCATCCAGGTCACGACTCAACCCTTTGTCCAATGTATCTAGGCCGGATATACTCCCTCCCTTTAGGAGACATAAGTAACCCTCTTGGTTATCAAATCAGCTGTCTTAGGTTTGTCTTTCTCATGTTCAAGTAACACTCATTTTACTTAATATTGACCCCAAAGCACCGGAGTAGTGATGCTGACAATTTGGATGTGTCAGTTAGAAGCTAGAAATTGCTTCCTTTACATGTAAGGTGAAATTTCTTGACAAATAAGGCATTTTTTCATTTTACATCATCACAAGAAGGGTGAGTACAGTACAATAAGATATTTGAGAGAGAGAGAGAGGGACCGCATTTACAAAACATTTATTACATTGAATAGTATATTGATATAAGAATTATATTTTATTATTAGTTATTGTTGTAATCTCTTACTGTACCTAATTTATAAATTAAACTTTATCATAGGTATGTACAAATGGAAAATTAATAGTACATATAGGTGTCGGTGCAATCCAAGGTTTCAGGTACCCACAAGAGGTCTTGGAACATATGTCCCCATGGAAATATAAGGACTACTGTGCTTCCATGGTATACCAAAATTTAGCTATTTATAACCAGCTGACATTTGAGAGAAAATGCAACAATGTCATTTTCATTAGGTTAACGTAAATGCTAAATTTTCATATATTGTTTCTCCTATATGTTTTAATTATGTACCAGATTGAATATTTATTGGTGGAACTTAAGATATCAATGAAGGCTTTTTAATTTGGTGGAAAAATATTTATCTAGGGGTTCTTAAAATTCCTTAAAATACTTCACAGACTAACATCAATTCTGAATTTTTAAGAACAGTCATGCTCATATATTCTAAGTAACAGAATAAATATTCACTCAACACTAAAGAATAAGAAATTTGAGAAGGGCAACTATCTTGCTCAATACTTTGTTTTAAATTTCTTCCTAATTTTCATCTTGAACCTTCACAGTATATACAACTTTCCCAATATTAACTACTCTTTTATAATTCTAAAATTATTGTTTTCAGTAAAGATAAGAAAAATGATAAATAAAATAGCAAACATCCTAACTCATAGATAGACTAAAGTTTAGGGGAGATATTAACTAAGTATGTTTCAGTGTGCAAATGGAAAGTCATATAAAAAAGTCAGGAATTTGTAGTGCTTATGAGAAAAATGACAATGATAATTTAAACTTTTGTTAAGTATCAAAATATCAATAGAAAGCATTAATATTCTGGTAAAATGGCTAGATTCTGAGGTAATAAGCTGTATAATTTGAACATAAGACATATGCTTTATGTATACATGTGCATACTATTACAGTCATTATATGTACATTACATGCTGTCTCTGTATGTACCTCATAAACATTATACACTGTAAAAGTTATATTTCATATAAGTGTCTCTAGGAAGGACACATTACAATTCTTCAGAATAGATCAATAAAGTTTTAGAGATAGAATGAACATTTAATTTTATTAAACATTCTATCTTATTCGATAGCAGATGACATGATGATCCAGAAATGTAAAATGGTTACTGAAGGACAAATAAAACTAGTTGATAGAAGAGTGGGGATTGGAACTCCAGGCCCGCAAACCTCATGCTCTAAGTTTGTTCCTCATTTCCCTGTACCAACTAAATTGGTGAGGGTTATACATAAATTATGTCTGCATTTGAATAGGCTTTAGGTTGGTTCTGAATTGAAAGGAGATTGCTCAATTAAGCTTCTTAATTTAATTTCGGATACATAAATGCTTGCTGGGAATTTGGACCCAGTCCTGGCTTCAGACAAATCTATAAATCCTAAGAAACCAGGACTTTAATCAAGAGAATGGATGAAAATGTTAAAATGCTAAACAATGAAATTGAACTAAAAGAATTTTACTGATTTTTTTTCTTTTCCTCTTTACTGTGTAACTTTGAACTGATTCCAAATCCCCTAGAGTGTTAATTTTAGCTGAAGAGTTCAGTAGGATTCTAGCTACCCAACTTCAAAGAAATGTGAAGGGTAGCACTTTTCCGCTTTGAAAATTATCTTTAAAATCTCATGTGGCCTTTATCTATCCATGACATTTTTATTTTAAGGTATGGTTTTAGTTTTTACACTAAGGCAAATACCTAAACAAATATAAAAAGACCAAAGAGGGTCTACCGGAAATGCAGGCATAGAGATTCTATGTTTTGCTGTTCAAGAGGATGAAAATGGGTTATCCTTGGTTTTCTGGCCATGTAGTATAAGAATCACCAGTGATTTAAATGCAAGATTTTAAAATCTTTCTTATTTATTTATTTATTTATTTATTTATTTTCCTCACCCGAGGACAATTTGCTCATTGCTTTTAGAAAAAGGGGAAGAGAGAGAGACAGAGACAGAGAAAGAAATATCGCTGTGAGAAAGATCTATTTGTTGTCTTCTGGTACATGCTCTAAGTGGAGTATGAGCTCCAACTGGGGACTGAACCACAACCTGGGTATATGTCCTGACAGGGAATGAAACCTGTGACCGTTTAGTCTATGGGACGACACTCTAGCCAACTGAGCCACATTGGCCAGGGTAAAACTTTAAAATCTTGATCTCGCACTGACAGGTGTGACTCAATGGGTGGACATCAACTCAGACTGAAATGTTGCTGGCTTGATTCCTCATTAGGTAACATTCCTGGGTTGTGGGCCAGGTCCCTGGTTGGGGGTGTGTAAGAGACAACTGATAGATGTTTCTCATACACACTGATGTTTTTCTCCCTCTCCCCTTTCCTTCCCCTCTCTGTAAAAATAAATAAATAAATTTTAAAAATAAATAAATAAATAAAATCTTGATCTTTAACCAGAGATGCTATTTCAGGTCTTTTCTATGTCAAGTTTATAATGCCAAAAAAGGGATGGGGTGGGGTGGGGGTAGCAAATAGATTATGCAAAAGTCAGAAATTAACCTCTATCTAGCCTAGGGATTTTTTGTTTCATTAACATTGTAATATAAAGAAATTTTTAATACAAGACTACAACAATTTACCAGTGGTAAAGGGTTATGTGAGATATCTATTTTGAAAGAAGCATAGAGAATTTTATTAATCACTTACAGAAATCACTTTTAGGTTTGTGTTTAAGTCAAATGCTTGACAGATGAACAAATGCATTTCTAAAACTTAAGCCTAAATGAACATATTTAGAAAACTAAATTTGAACCCCAGAAAGGGATATATCTCAGTTTGCATTATAGTGTTTACATTTTGCAATGGATACCCTGAAAGAAAAAGAAAGAGAAAGCACACAAAGGAACAACTTCAAAAGAATGACCCAGAGCGAGGATTCATATATATTTAATATTCCATCTGTTTGTATTTGTTGAAGCTTTTATTCCCTTATAATGCATTTTTATTAAGCAAGGAACAAGAGAGAAATGAAAGAAGTCAAAGATTTGGGTGGAAGGATCAAAAATATACCTGAATTCACTACAGCTAAAGCATCATTTATGCTGGAAAACTCTCAAATTAACTCCCTTTGACTTGCTATTTTGTTCTTACCTCAGCTATTTCCTACTTTCTCCAACATCTCCATCTGACCTCTGACCCTTAGTCTTAACATAACATTACTCCTGTCTTTAGGGAATGGTAGCCGCCTGCTGAAGACCCTCTCAATATGCTTCTCCACCTCAGAATTTCTTTACTTTCCCCTTCTGCGTCATTATTATTATTTTATCTCTAAAAAAAGTATTTCTTCTTCCTAAAGTTAATTTATCCCCATCTCTCTCTTACCTTCTTCAGGAAGTACCTTCATTATCTATCTGCTCCCGTATATTCATGTTTAATATCATCTCTTTAAATTATTCCAGTGAGTAAAAAAAAATTGATGAAAAGAAAAGAGAAAAGGATTAAGTCTGGGTTATTAAAGGAAATGATGGCAAGATTTCTGCGTAACTGGAATAAATTAATCAAACTTCTATTCACCTTTTCTCCAAAATTTTCACCAAAAATGCAAAAAAGAATTAAAAACCAGCCACAGAAAAACAAGTGCCATACTATTTTACTCATATGTGGAATCAAATAAACAAAATAAACTAACAAACAAAATAGAACAGACTCATAGACACAGAGAACAGACTGATAGCTGACAGAGGGAAGAGGGTTTAGGGGAAATAAATGAAAAAGGTGAAGGGATTAGCAAAAAACAAAAAAAAACCCTCATAGATATATCATAGATGACCACAGACAGCAGTACAGTGATTACCAGAGTGAAAAGGAGGTAGGAGGAAGTAGAAGAGAGTATATGGGGTAAAAATGGGATAAATGGTGATGGAAGGAGACTTGACTTGGTATGGTGAACACATAATACAAAAATGATGTATTATAGAATTATCCACCTGAAACCTATATAATTTTATTAACCAATGTCATCACAATAAATTCAATAAAAAAGTAAACAAGAAAGAGAAAAAAATAGCTTATAAAGACAAAGAAAAATGCGACAGAAAATATAGTATATGTTATGGTCACTCTACAAAAACCCCTACCCAAGATGTGGTTTAGAAGTCGAGATTGATGACGCTACAGAGATTCCAAGAGGGTATTGGAGGTTGATTACTTATGTAACTGAGCCTTTGAGGAGAGCAGCAGAGGCCTCCCAAAAAGGTCTGAGCTGGCTTGAGAAAGCAAAGAAAGAAGACTTGCCTAGGTTTTTAATTGCATCAAGGACATGAAAACAGATAGAAAGTTCCCACATTCGGCAGACTTGCATGGTTTGAGCCTTCTGCTGGTACCAAAAGAGGGAGTACTCAGGCTTTCTTATCAGCTCAGATTGGGATACAGGAATATAGGAAGGAATGAGGCTTAAAAGCTGTCAACCATCGAACAATGGGGACCAATTCCTCATTACAGTACACATATTTCAATAATTTTTTGAAATAGGGAATGGAAAATAACTTAGATAAGGGGGAAAATTAGAGTTATTTCAAGCAGAGGCAGGAAATTTTAACTAAAAGTTGCGGAATTTGTAATACAGAAATCCTGAGAGGCACATAGGACTGTTAGGCTGTAGTGAGATTTATACTTTTCTATAGCAATTTATGGAAACCAAGGACCAATGAGGTAAAGCTTTCAAATACATAAGGAAAATGATTTCTCAATTATTAGACATGTGTGAGAGCAGGAAAGGGTCATTTTCAGACATTCAAGGCAAGCAATTTATTTAACATGAGGTACTCTCTTAGGAAATGACCAGAAGATGTGCTATGGTTGAACAAACTAAAAAACAAAGAGAAGTCAAGAATAAAATCTGGTTTTTGGCACATAAGAGCAACAAATCTGATTGGAGCTGAAAGAAATACTCCAAGAAACAAAAGAAGGAGGAGGAGGAAGAGCAAAAGGAAGAAAGGATGGGTGGACGGAAGGGAGGGAGGGAGGAAGGATGGAAAAAAACTGATATATTTGAGCATCTTCTAGTAATTTAGCATACAGAGAAGCATGGAAAATTTAAAGTGATATTACATAGAAAACTCAGAAAATCTATAGAAATTATTATCAACAGAAAAACTTTTCATGAGGTAGGAAATGCAATTATAGTTTACTAATTCAATGGTGAATAATATTTATAATCTCATAGCAATATGAACATTGACTATTAATTAAACCAAAAATTATTATGCAATTATAAAGAAAAGACAGAAAGAACAGGAGCAGTATAAGGTACACGAATGGTAAATCCTTAACCACCACATTAGAGTGTCAGTAGATATAAAAATGCATCAAAGACATGGCCTAATAGAAATATGAATGCAAATAATAAGCATAAAAAATTAGAAAGTGGTTCTTTGAGAACAGAAAGACATTTGAAAATATAATCCCATAGTATTCTTTGACACTTTAATTATAAGCAAGTGTTGCTTTAAAGAAAAATAATTAGATTTTTAATAATTAGATATCTAAATCAAGTGGACATGAGAAAAAGTGGGCTTAGGTTTTATTTTATTTTATTTTAATTTTTTAATTCTTATTCAAGTACAGTTGTCTCCACTTTCCTGCCACCATTTTCCCTGCCCCACCTACCCCCACCTTCCACCTTCAAACCTTCCCCCCTTTGGCTTTGTCCATGGATCTTTTATACATGCTCTTTGATGACCCTTCCCTTTCTTTTCCCCCATTACCCTCCCAACACTTCCCCTCTAGTTACTGTCAGTTTGTTCTTTATTTCAATGTCACTAGTTATATTTTGCTTGCTTAATGCAGACTGGTGCAGCCACTGTGGAAAACAATTTGGAATTTCCTCAAAAAACTAAAAATGGAACTGCCTTTTGACCCAGTAAGTCCACTGCTGGGATTATGCCCTAAGAATCCTGAAACACCAATTCAAAAGAACCTATGCACCCCTATGTTCATAGCAGCACAATTTACAATAGCCAAGAATAGGAAGCAACCTAAGTACCCAACAGTAAATGAGTGGATCAAAAAATGATGGTACATTTACACAATGGAATACTATGCAACAGAAAGAAAGAAGGAACTACTACCCTTTGTGACAGCATGGATGGAACTAGAGAGTATTATGCTAAGTGAAATAAGCTAGGTGAGAGACAAATAACATATGATCTCACCTATAAGTGGAACCGAATCAACAAACAAGCAAGCAAAATATAACCAGAGACACTGAAATACAGATTTTTAAATATGTGGAGTTTATATACAGATGACTTACAGAATTGTACCCCTGCAACTCATATAATTTTATTAACAAATGTCACCCCAATAAATTTAATTTTAAAATATAAATAAATAAATAAGTGGAGTTTGACATGATGGCATGGCATAGCTCTTAAATCACTAACTTACTGATTTAGTATTAGAGTTGAATAGGATCAAGGTGGAGATGCAAATGCTAGAGTCTTAGAAGAGAAGCAATGTCTATCAGAGAAGCAAATTGTTCAAGGAATAGCTTCTCCTTATGTCTAAGAAACCAGTAACACTGATTGAAATATATATATATGCCATTAAATTACAAAAAGAGTGACTTTACCTCCAAATATAAATTTCTATATTCCTTTTTTCTCACATGTTTCTCTCTCTCTCTCTTTTTTTGAATTTCAATAACTTCTTTCCTCATTTCACTCTAAAAAGAATACACATAAACAAACAAAAACCTCCCACCCGAAGAAGACATTAGCAGGAATAATTTAAACAGACAGAAGCAAATGCCCAAGAAGTGTATAGATACTATGCCTGTCACAACTGCAACGTGAGTGGGGTAGATATTATTTTCTCCCTACTAAAGTAGTCTTATATTTTAGTTAAACTTAACTAGTGAAAGTTCTGGTGTTTAATGATCATATCTGTATTTTTCATTGGCCAGGACAAGGCATTAACATGATATATTACAAATTTTCCTTCTGCTTGAAACAGAAATGCCTCTTTCTTCCATGGGAATTGAACATTAACTTAACTCTTAATAAAAAATAAACAGGTTTAAATGGTTTCTATTTCCTTTCCAAAGCTTAGAAAACACCAATCAAAAATATTCTCCAGCAGTGAACTCAAAACACATGCAATGACCCGGCTGAGGTCCTTGAGAGGATTTAAGCATGAGGAGAAATTCACATTTCTTTCACTATCTCACTACCCAGGAAAATTGTTTCATAATAAATGATAGCACATGAATTTGATAATGATGAACATATGTATGTTTGGTCTTTTAAAATACTGTAGGCCTTCCTGTGTTTAAAATTAAAGAAAGACAAAAATGCAGAGAATAACCATATCCTAATCACACAAAGAAAAAATGTGAGGAATGTCTATTCTTTGTAAACACATAAAGAAAAACTTTTTTGGTGTATTTCTAACTACTCCCTTAGAGTAAATGATACACATTAAAATTGGATTTTAGATAAAGATACCTTCATGACTTAAAAGAATTATGCTAAATTATACTCCATCAGCAGTTTCTCTTCCAACACTTTAAAAAATACTGGATTATCATTTTTTTAATCTTTGCAAATTTATTAGGAAAAAGATAACATTGAACATTTATAGAACTTTTTCTTTATTATTAGCTCTAGTTGACTATTTTTCATATAATTATTTCTTTTTTTTCTTGAATTACATATTTATACCAATCTACACACAATTATTACTGATACTGTGTTTGTTACCAAGGGAGGACCAGGATGGAGGGGGTCTACCCCACAGTCTGGAAACAGGATCCTTCTGCAGTGTATCGGGAATGCAATATGAGGGACACACGTGTACGAAGATTTTAAGCAATAGTGTCAAGCGTTATTAAGAGTGAAAAGAGATAGTACAGCCCGGGAGAAGCAGAAAGCAGACAGGCCATAGGGCAGCAGCTATTTCCATGTCCTTGCTAAACCTCCATGTATTTTCTGGGGCTCGGAAAAAGCAGCCTTTCTTTCAACCTATCTAATCTCTTTCCTGGATCTTCCTCAGGCTGTGCTTGTGCCGCCACCGACATCCCCCGCCCGGTCCCATCCAATTTCTTTCCTGGATCTTCCAGGGTTTCCATGCCCTTACCCTATTAAATTTTTTCCCACATTTTCCCAGTCCCCTCCCCTTTTATTGTCCTTATCTTGGCTTCTGCTGTGCATGCAGTCATTCAAAGGCATTTTCCCTAGCGCTGTTTTCTTCCTCCCATGTTCATCTGGCAGAACGGTGCCGGTTGCCCCCTGGGGCGAATGGAAAGCATCTTTCCTGATTATGCCTTGTCCCAAGTGACTGTGAAACTATCCTTTCCTACTTAATCCAGCTTAATCAGGTGTCTGGTTCCCTTCTCTTTCATTAACAGCTAACTGCCTACATAACATAGTGATGATAATAACACTTTGTAATGTTACAAATGTTTTCACATTTTTTTCATCCTTGATTTATTTTTAATTGATCAAATTACAGTGATGATAATCCTGTCACCTGAATATATTTATTAGATGATAAAAACAAAACTCAAAGTCAAGGTTCAAAATAAAACATTATATAATGTTATTTAGGTTTTTGGTTTGTTTGTTTTTTTAGCTGAGTGTTCTTTGTCACAAATATATTGAAGGAGGCCTCCAAGCTAAAAATTCTATTAAAGGGCAGAGAACTGGATATGAGATCATTCTTTTCATATATTAGCTGAATTAGCTAGAGTTGTAGCTTTTTTTTTTTTTTTAGAAACCTTGATTAAATTTGTTAAACCATTTGAGTCCAATTCATCTGCTTTGGGATATGATAATTTTTTTTCAGAATAGTATAAATATGATTTAAATAATTTTCATTTTTTAATGTTTTTGAAATTTTTCTAAATAATTATTCACAAGTTAACAGTGCCACTGTTTGTTAATTATGTTGCTTAGTTAATTGAAATTCTCTAGATGAATATTAATCTTTTTCATGTGTGTAAGTCTCAGAATAAAAACTGTATATATCTATGGACCACAAGGAGTATCCCGACTTCTAGGCAATTAGGATTGTGGAAATAAATAAGTCAACTTCACAGAATCACAACATTGAAAAACAAAAGTTTCAAACATTAAAACAAATACAATTTTGCTGGCTAAATATTCATATTGGCTTGCTTATAATTTTTAATTTAGATGAGAAACTCTTGGCCACTGCTAAAATTGTTCTCACAAAGATTTTTCCATCTGAGAATGGGATGCTAGCAGTAGATAATGAATCATACATAAGAATTAAATAGCTGGTCTAATGTCACAGAACTGCAGCTTCAAGAATTGAACTCAAGTGTCTGAACTCCTTTCTGAATTTTAGGTATTCTGTTCTGATCCACAATGTTGCCATTCAAAGTATTATTTAAAAATGTATTATCCACTGTTATTGCTCCTTTTATCATTTTATGTAGATATTAACTGGTAAAATATTTTTCTTATAGAAAACAGAGGTATCAAGCATTCGAAGTACTACCACAGAATTACTGAATAAAATTCTGATGTATTTCTTATTCTTCAATATGGGTAAATTAATTAGTTTATAGCCTTCATTTTCTGTTATCAGAAAAAGGGATTATAAAATGCTCCCAGTATGTGTCCCAATAAAATGTGGAAATTAAAGTTTAGAAACTAGATAATAAAAATCTGGTCTTTTCTCCTATTGCAGAGACAAAGAAAAATTATATGTGCTATATTTTATTGTAGGAGAGGAAAACAAAATAAAGGTAAGTAATTGGAACAGATGCTTTCAGGAAAACAGAAACAATAAATGCTAAGACTGCAGGCAATTCCAACTATTACCTCATCACACTCTATGAATTGCCATAAACACTAAGGCTAAAAGCATGATGTTATCAGGATCACAACCCAGAGAAATGAGGAGCAATGACTACCTTAGAAATTGTCCCCAAACTGACATAAAAGTAAGAAAAATAGTTTTTTTCCCTCAGTCTCTTCCTCCCTCCTTTCCTTTGTTAATTCCTTGTTTTATTTGAAATAATACCAGATCATCAATCTTTCCATTGTGTGGCTATAGATTTTGGAGGGAGTTTTTGAGAGGGGGAAAGCTAATTCAAAAAAATAGCAAATAAGGCAAAGAAAAAGATGTAACCAATCACCAAAACACAGTAGAGCCTTAGGTTCAAGAATAAATCTTTTATTGACTGATACACTTTCCTAGAGTTTTATATCCCCAGTATCCCAGTAAAGAAAGCACTGAGCAAGTTAACCAATGTACAAATTTTGTTACATATTTACCCTTTTAAAGAGAAATATATATCTCCTAGTGATAAGAAGTTGACATAAATAAGATTTAAATTATAACATTTTTACCTGAAATAACTATTTATTCTTTTCCTTGTATTACTCTTTCTGCTTTTGCTGTTTTATAATTTTTATGGAAATAGAATATGCCCAATTTGTATTCAACTCTTGTAGTTTCCAGGACAAAAGTTATCCATTATATAGTCTTCAAAGTTAACATTTGGGATATATAATAGTCCTCATTCATCTGACACTTTATATCTTGCCATTTTATTTATTAGAATAATGCTTCACTAAACACCTGCAGGCATATAACATTCCACATAGCTTAGATTATTCTGAAAAAATAGATTTTCTAGGACAAAAATGGTATAAATACATTGTGACTTCAGATGAATACTGAAAAATTATTTCCTGAAAGTATTATGTTGATTTTGAAAGCCAATAGCAATGATTGGCATTTATTACACTCTTGCCAGCATTGATAAAATTTTGTTTTATTTTTGCCTTTAATCAATTATTTATTCATTTAGTTAAACTTTACTTTTTTACAACAATAAAACTTTTTAAAATTGATTAATTAGTAGACTATACTTTTCCATCTTTTACTATGAGCAAAGTTGAATTTAGTTCTACATGACTTTCTAATAATTCTGGAATTCAATTGCATTTCTTTTGTATTTCTGCCTTCTTTTTGTACTTTTATTCTTCTTATCTACTCATATTTCATCATTAATTTATTAAAGATACATTATTTCTTCTTATAGATATTTATGGACAATACATATATCTTTTATCTAATATATTTTGAAAATATTTCCCAGAATCTGATTTCCTCTTTTATTTTTATTACATTTTATTTATTCAATATTTAAAAATATTTCTTATACAGATTTTTCTACATTTTCTTCACTATTTCTTCCAAGACTTGCTAGACTGTGAATTCAAGAGAGCAAAATCATTGTTTCTTTTTTTAAAAAATTACTTTTCAATTACAGTTGGTATTCAATATTATTCTGTATTAGCTTCAGGCATAGAGCACAGTGGTTAGACAATCATATACTTTACTAAGTGATCCCCCTTATTTCAAATACCATCCTAGCTTCATACATAGCGATAACAATATTGTTGGATATATTCTCTACACTGCATTTTACATCCCCATGACTATTTTGTAACTATCAATTTGTACTTTTTAATCCCTTCATGTTTTCCACCCAGTTCCCCAAACCCCTCCCATTTAGCAGTCATTAGTCTGTTTTCAGCATTTATGAGTGTGTTTCTATTTTATTTGTTTCTTTCTTTAGATTCCACGTGTAAGTGAAATCCTATGGTATTTGTCTTTGTCTGACTTATTTCACTCAGCATAATAACCTCTAGTTCCCTCCATGCTGTTACAAATGGTAATTTTTCATTCTTTTCTATCACTGAGTAATATTCCATTGTATATATGTACCACCACTTCTTTATTCTTTCATTTATTCAGGGGCACTTAGGTTGCTTCCACATCATTGCAATTGTAAATAACATTCAATGAATATTGGGGAGTGTATATTCTTTTGAATTAATGTTTTGGGGTTTTTCTGGTATATACCCAAAAGTGAAATCACTGGTTCATAAGGCAGTTCCATTTTTATTTTTCGAGGACCCTGCGTACTGTTTTTCATAGTGGTTGCATCAATCTGCATTCCCACCAATAGTGCATGAGGTTCCCTTTTTCCGAAATCTTCACCAAACTACTCATTTATTGATTTATTGATAATAGCCATTCTAACAGGTGTGAGGTCATATCTCCTTTTGGTTTTAATTTGCATTTCTCTGATGATTAGTGTCATTGAGCATCTTTTCATGTATCTACTGGCCAGCTGTGTGTCATTTTGGAGAAATGTCTATTCAGGTCCTTTGCCCATGTTTTAATTGGGTCGTTTGGGTCTTTTTGATGTTGGTTATATGAATTCTTTATAAATTGTGGATATTAACCCCTTATAAGACATATCATTGGTTTAATATATTCTTCCACTCAGTAGCTTGTATTTTCATTTTGTTAATGGTGTTCTTTGCACTTCAAAATGCTTTAGTCTGATATAGCCCCATTTGCTTATTTTTATTTAGCTTTTTAAAAATCATTTTATTGTTATTCTATTACAGTTATACTTTTTTACCTTAGGAAATAGATCAGAAAAATATGTTACTAAGAGTAATGTCCAAAATTTTACTGTCTATGTGTTCTTCTAGGAGTTTTAGAGTTTCTAGGCTTACATTTAAGTTTTTAATCCATTTTTTGTTTATTCTTGTATATGGTATAAAAACATGATCTTATTCCATGCTTCTTTGCACATATCTGTCCAATTTTCTAAACATCATTTATTGAATAGACAATCTTTACCCCATTTCCTGTTCTTGCCCTTTGTCATATATTAATTAACTATTTACCGACGATATACAGGGGTCCAGCACAAATAATGTCCCTTTTTATTACAAAATCTTTATTACAAAATCATAAGCACGTAATTCTGTAACATAATATCACATTCAAGCACACTATATGACATTTAGTTGAAATGTTTACATTGAAACTATAAATTATTACATCCATATTATTACCCTATCAACCACACTCAAGCAGACATTACTCCTGCCAGACCTGGATGTGTGGGTTTATTTCTGGGCTCTCTGTCCTTTTTCATTGATCTATGTGCCTGTTTCATGCCTGCACCAACCTGTTTTTATTACTACAGCTTCGTAGTAGAGTTTGATATCATGTAGACTGATATCTCCAAATTTGTTCCTTCTCAAGACTGCAGTAGTTATTCAAGATATGCTGTGGTTCTATATAAATTTTAGGATTATTCTAGTTTTGTGTAAAACAGGATTGTGATTTTGATAGCAATTGCAATGAATCTATAGATTGCTTTGGGTAGTATGGGCATTTTAACAATATTAATTCTTCATATCCATGAGCATGATATATATTTCAATTTATTTGTATATTCTTCAATTTCTTCAGTGTCTTATACAATAATTTGCAAAGTATAAGTTTTTTAACCTCCTTTGTTAAGTTTATTCCTAGGTATTCTTTTTTTGATGCATTGTAAGTGTAATTTTTTAAAATTTTCTCTTTTTGAGAGTTCATTATTGGTGTACAAAAATGCAGTTGATTTCTGGGTATTTATTTTATATCTGACTACTTTACTGAATTCATTGATCAGTTCTAGTAGTTTTTTGGTGGAAATTAAAGGGTTATTTACATGTGGCATCATGTCATCTGCAAATAATGACATTTCTAATATTTCCTTTCCAATTTGAATTACTTTTTTTCTTCTTCTTACCTGATTGCTGTGGCTATGTCTTCCAATACTATCTTGAATAAAAGTGGTGAAAGTAGAGGTCCATGTCATTTTTCTGATTTGAAAAAAGAAACACTTTTATTTTTTCCCCATTGAGTATGATGTTAACTGTGGATTTGTCATATATGGCCTTTATCATGTTGAACTATGTTCTCTCAATTTCTATTTTGTTGAGAGTTTTTATTAAAAATGGGTGCTGGATTTTGTCAAATGCATTCTTACATCTATTGATATAATCATATGATTTTTGTCCTTCACTTTGTTTACATGGTGTATTATGTTAATTGATTTGCATATATTGAACTAACTTTGCATCTCTGTAATAAATTTCACTTGATCATGATGTTTGATTTTTATAATGTATTGCTGAATTTGGTTGCTAATATTTGTTGAGGATTTTTGCATCTATGTTTATCAGAGATATTATTGTATAATATTTTTCCTTTATAATGTCTTCATCTGCTTTTTGAATCAGGTTAATTCTTGTCTCATAAAATGAGATTGAGAGCTTTTCCTTCTTGAAGTTTTTGGAAAAGTTTGAGAAGGATAGTTGTTAGTTTTTTCTTTGAATATTTGATAAAATTTACCTGTGTACTCATCCATTCCAGGATTTATTGGGTTGGGCGGGGGGTAGGGGTTGGGAGGTTTGTTTTTTTTTATTACTGCTTCAGTTTCACTGGTTGTAATTGATCTGTTCAAAATTTTTATTTTTTTGTATTGTGTTTATGTGTCATTTCTCATTTCATTTTTTAAAAAGTTTTCATTCATTAAATTTATTGGGGTAACATTAGTTAATAATATAGGTAGCACATGTACATCTTCATGATACATGATCTATTAATCGTATTGTGTGCCCACCACACAAAGTCCAATCATCTTCTGTCACCATATATTGGGTTGACCGAAGAGTTCATTTCATTTTTCCCATAAGATGGTTCTAGGAGCTCTTAGTTGTCTTTAATTTCATTTGAAACAATTTTGTTAGATTGTATTGTGACAGCTGTAACATTGACGTACATTTAAAAAAACATATCATAATCGGTGAATTTTGAAGATGGAAGAAAGTAGGCAACATTTTTGGTATATTATGCTTTATTATTTCAAGAAAGGTAAAAACACAACTGAAACCCCCCAAAACTTGGTGCAGTGTATGGAGAAGGTGCTGTGACTGATCAAATTTGTCTGAAGTGGTTTGTGAAGTTTTATGCTGGAGATTTCTCACTGGACAATGCTCCATGATTGGGTAGACCAAATAAAGTTGAAAACAATCAAATCAAGACATTAATTGAGAACATTAATATTCTACCATGTGGGAGTTAGTTGACATACTCAGAACATCCAAATCAATAGTTATTGATGAAAATGAAAAATATGCCTTTTATTTCATGGAAAAAACAAAACAGAATTTTTGGCCAACCCATTATTTAGCCATTTTTACCTTTTACTAAACCCCACTCCCCTTCCCTCTGATAACCACCATACTTGTCTAAGTCTACGAGTTTGTTTTCTATTCAAAATATAAGTCAAATTATATGATTCTTAATTTTTATGACTGACATATTTCACTTAGCATAAATAATATTCTCAATGGTAGTCACAAATGGTAGTATTTTATCTTTTCTTATGGCTATGTAGTGTTCCATTTTGTGTGTGTGTGTGTGTATACACACATCTACTTTTGCATTCCATTGTGTGTGTAGTATGTGTGTGTGTGTAATATATATGTATAATCTTCTTTTCCCAATCATCTATTGAAGAATACTTTAATTGTTTCCATTTCTTGGCCACTAGGAATGATACTGCAATAAACATGTGTGTACATATATCTTTCTGAATAAAAGTTACAATTTTAGGGGGTAGATACCCAGAAGAAGGAATGCTGGGTCATATGGTAACTCTATTCTTAAATTTTTGAGGAACTTCCATCCTGTTTTTCATAGTAGCTATACCAGTTTATATCCCCACCAATGCTGAATGAAGTTTCCTTTTTCTCCAAAACCTCTTCAACACTTGTAATTACTTGTGTTGTTGATAACAACTGATCTAACAGGTGTGAGGTGATATCTCATTATAGTTTTGGTTTGCATTTTTAAATATTTTTTCTATATTTTATTGATTATACTATTACAGTTGTCTCATCTTTTCTGCCCTTTATCCCCTCCACTCTGTACTCCATCCCATCATCTCCACATCAACATTTTCCAACCACCATTTTCCCCAGCCCCACCCCTCCCCACCTCCCACCCTCAATCCTTCTCCCATTTGACTTTGTCTATGGGTCCTTTATGCATGTTCCTTGAAGACCCTTCCCCTTCTTTTCTCCTGTTATCTCCCTTCCTCCTCCCCTCTGGTTACTGTCAGTTTCTTATTTCAATGTTGCTGGTTATATTTTGCTTACTTGTTTGTTTTGTTGATTAGTTTCCACTTATAGGTGAGATCACATGGTAACTGTCTTTTTCAGCCTGGCTTATTTCACTTAGCATAATACTCTCCAGTTCCATCCATGCTATTGAAAAGGGTAGTAGCTCTTTCTTTCTTTCTGCTGTGTAGTATTCCATTGTATAAATGTACCATAGATTTTTGATCCACTCATTCGCTGTTGGGCAGCTAGGTTGCTTCCAGTTCTTGTCTATTAAATTATGCTGCTATGAACACTGGGGTGCATAAGTTCTTTTGAATTGGTGTTTCAGGATTCTTAGGGTATAACCCCAGCAGTGGAATTGCTGGGTGAAAAGGCAGTTCCATTTTTAGTTTCTTGATGAAATTCCAAACTGTTTTCCACAGTGGCTGCACCTGTCTGCATTCCCACCAACAGTGTACTAGGGTTCCCTTTTCTCCACATCCTCGCCAACACTCGTTGCTTATTGATTTGTTTATGATGACCATTCTGTCTAGTGTGAACTGGCATCTCATTGTGGTTTTAATTTGCATCTGTCTGATGGCTGGGGATGCTGATTATCCTTTCACGTGTCTCTGGGCCCTGTGTATGTCCTCCTTGGAGAAGTGCCTGTTCAGGTCCTTTGCTCATTTTTTAATTGGGTTGTATGTCTTTCTGGAGTGGAGTCGTGTGAATTCTTTATATATTTTGGAGATCAATGCCATGTCCAAGGTATCATTGGAAAATATATTTTCTCATATGATTGGTTCCCTTTTCATTTGGCTGTTTTCTTTAACCTTGAAGAAGCTTCTTATTTTGATGAAGTCTCATTTGTTTATTCTTTCCTTTATGTCCCTTGCTCTAAGGGACATATCACTGAAAATATTGCTGCATGGAATATATCAGATTTTCCTGCCTATGTTCCCCTCTAGGACTTTTATGGTTTCACAACTTATATTTAAGTCTTTTATCCCTCTTGAGTTTATTTTTGTATGTGGTGTAAGTTGGTAGTCAGATTTGATTTGATTTTTTTTTTTTTTGCATGTAGCTATTCAATCTCAGAACACCATTTGTTGAAGAGGCTATTTTTACTCCATTTTATGCTTCTTCCCCTTTTGTTGAATATTAATTGACCATAAAGATATGGATTTATTTCTATGTGTGATCTATGTGTTCTTATGCCAGTACCAGACTGTTTTGATTGCAGTGCCCTTATAATATAGTTTGATACCAGGTATTGTGATCCCTCCCTACTTTGTACCTCTTTCTCAGAATTGCTGAAGCTTTTTGGGGTTGTTCATGATTCCATATAAATTTTTGAAACGTTTGTTCTATACCTGTGAAATAGGTCATAGGTATTTTAATAGGGATTGCATTGAATCTGTAAATTGCATTGGGTTATATGGACATATTGATGATGTTAATTCTTCCAATCCATGAACATGGAATATGCCTCCATTTATTTGTCTTCCTTAATTTCTTTCTTTAGGATTGTGTAGGTTTCTGAATACAGGTCTTTAATGTCCTAGGTTAAGTTTTCTCCCTGGTACTTTATTTTTCTTGTTGCTATAGTAAACGGGATTCTTCCCCTGATTTCTGCTTCTCATATTTCATTGTTGATATACAAAAATGCCTTCAATTTCTGAATATTGACTTTGTATCCTGCTGTTTTGCCAAATTTAGTTATTAGGCCGAATAGTTTTTTGGTGGAGTCTATTGGGTTTTCTATGTACACGATCATAGCATCTGGAAACAATGACAGTTTTACTTCCTTGTTTCCAATTTGGATACTTTTTATTTCTTTTTCTTGCCTGATGGCTGTGGCTAGGAATTCCAATACTATGCTGAATAGACATGGTGAAAATGGATATCCTTGTCTTGTTCCTGATCTTAGTAGGAAAGCTTTTAGTTTTTGCCCATTGAATATAATGTTGGATGTAGGTGTCAACAATGAATAGATCATCCAAACAAAATATCAACAAGGATATTGTGGAACTGAACGATGCATTAGATCAAATGGACCTAACTGACATACACAGAACCTTTCATCCCAAAGATACAAACTACACATTCTTTTCAAAAGCGCATGGAACATTTTCAAAGATAGACCACATGATAGGACACAAAACAAGCCTCAATGAATTTAAGAAAATTGAAATCATGTCAAGTATTTTCTCAGACCACAAGGGCTTAAAACTAGAAACCAGCCTCAAGGAAAAAACTCAAAAACATTCAAACTCATGGAGACTGTATAGCATGCTATTAAACAATGAATGGGTCAATAATGAGATTAAAGAAGAAATCAAAAAATCTCTGGAAACAAATGAAAATGAACATAACAGTCCAAAACCTATTGGACACAGTGAAGGAAGTCCCGAGAGGAATGATCATAGCAATAGAGGCCTATGTAAAAAGGATAGAAACCTTTCAAATAACCTAACAGTACATCTATAAGAACTGGAGAAACAATAACAAAAAAAGCCCAGAGTGAATAGAAGGAAGGAAATAATCAAGATCAGAGTAGAACTGAATGACATTGAGACTAAAAGAACAATTCAAAGGATCAATACATCCAGGAGCTGGTCCTTTGAAAAGATAAACAAAATCAACAAGTCTTTAAGCAGAGTCATCAAGAAATAAAGGGGGAGGATACAAATAAATAAAATCAGAAATTAAAGAGGAGAAATTACAACAGATACCACAGAAATACAAAGGATTGTAAAAAATGACTACAAACAACTATATGCCAAGAAATTTGAAAACCTGGGTGAAATGGACAAATTTCTAGAAAAATATAATCTTCCAAAACCAAATGAAAAAGAAGGAAAAAGCCTGAACAGACCAATAACAGCTGGTGAAATTGAAGCAGTAATCAAAAAACTCCTGGCACACAAAAACTCTGGACCAGACAGTTTCACAGGAGAATTTTAATAAACATTTAAGGAAAAGCTAACCGTTGTCCTTCTCAGAGTATTCCAAAATATCCAAGAAGGAGGACGACTCCCAAACTCTTTTTATGAGTCCAGCATCATCCTAATCCCAAAACCAGATAAAGACAAAGAAAGAAAAGTACCGGTCAATCCACTAATGAACATAGACACTAAAAGCCTCAACAAAATATTGGCAAACCGCATCCAGCAATACATTAAAAAGATCACACACCATGATCAAGTGGGATTTATCCCAGGGGTGCAAGGATGGTACAATATTTGCAAATCAATAAACATAATATATCACATAAACAAAAGGAAAAACAAAAATCATATGATCATATCAACAGATGTGGAAAAAGCATTTGTTAAGGTACAGCACCCACTTATGATAAAAACACCCATCAAAGTGGGAATAAAGGGGGCATACCTCAACGTAATAAAGATTTGCATTTCTTTAATGACTAATGAAGTTGAGGATCTTTTTAAATATCTCTTGGCCATTCATATGTCTTCTTGGGAGATGTGTGTTCAGGTCCTCTGCCTTTTTTTTTAAATTGGATTCTTTGTTGTTGAGTTGTATGAGTTCTTTACATATTTTGGGTATTAACTCTTTGTCAGTGCTGTTGCTTGCAAATGTTTTCTCCCATTCAGTTGGTTACCTTTTTGTTTTGTTTTCATTTCTTTTGCTATGAGGAGTTTTTCAGTTTGATATAGCCCCAGTCTTTTATTTTTGCCTTTACTGCCCTTACCTTTGGGGTAAAATTCACAAAATTTTCTCTAAGACCAAGGTCCTTAGTTTAGTACTATATTTACTTTTATCTAATTTATTGTTTCAATTTTTATGCATAGGCTTTTGATCCATCTTAAATTAATTTTTGTACATAGCGACAAACTCTATTCTACATTCATCCTTTTTTGTGACTTCTCATTTTCTTATCACCTTTTATTGGAGAGGTTTTCTTTTCTCCATTGTATATTTTTTGCTCCTTTGACAAAAATTATTTGCTCCTATACATATGTCATTTTAATTTTTTTTCTGGGCTCTCAATTCTGTTCCACTGCTCTGTATGCCTGTTTTTCTGCCAATACCATGCTATTTTGAATATTATTGTTCTGTAGTATAATTTGAAGGCATGGAATGTGAAACTTCTGGCTTTCTTTTTTTTTCTGAAAACTGTTTTGGCTATTTGGGGTCTTTCGGGGTTCCATGTAAATCTGCTGATTTTTTGTTCTATTTCATTTAAAAATGATATTGGGATTTTGACAGGGATTACATTAAATCTGTATATTGCTTTGGGTACTATGGACATTTTAACTATATTGATTCATCCAATCCATGATCATGGAGTGTATTTCCAATTCACTGTGTCTTTTTCAATCTCTTTTAATAATGCTTTGTAACTTTCACTCTGTAGGGCCTTTATATTCTTTGTTGTTTATCCCTAAATATTTAATTATTTCTTGTGCAATTGCAAAAAGAATTGTTATTTTTCTCCCAAAATTTCATTGTTAATACTTAAGAATGAAGTACATTTTTGTACATTGATTTGTGTATCCTGCAACTTTACTATTTGTTTAATTTTTCTAATAGTTTTTTGGTGGCATCTTTAGGGTTTTCTATACAAAGAATCATGTCATCTGCAAAAAGTGACACTTACTTTTCCTCCCTTGTTTGGATGGATGCCTTTAATTTCTTTCTCTTGCCTGATTGCTCTGGCTAGGACTTCTAAAATTATGTTGAATAAGAGTGGTCAGGGTGCACATGTTTGTCTTATTTCTGATTTTAGATGAAAAACCTTCAGTTTTTACCTTTGAGTATCAGCTGAGAGTTTGTCATATATGTCATTTATTATGTCGATATACTTTTCTTCTATACCTACTTTATTGAGTGTTTTAATCATAAATGGATGTTGTATCTTATCAAATGTTTTTCTGCACCAATTCATAAGATCACATTATATTTATCCTTTGTTTTGTTAATGTGCCATATTACATTGATCAATTTGCTTATGTGAACCATCCTTGTGATGTATTATTTATTTAATGTATTTTTGCGTTTGATTTCCTAGTATTTTGTTTACGATTTTTGCATCTGTATTTATTAGAGATTGGTCTGTAGTTTTCCTTTTTTTATGGTATCCTTGTCAGGCTATTGTATCATTGATATGTTGGCCTCATAAAATGTGTTTAGCAGTATTTCCTTTTCTTCAATTTTTTGGAAGAGTTTGAGAAGGATAGGTATCAAATCTTCTTTGAATGCTTGGTAGAATTCACTAGTGAAGCAATCTGGTCATAGAGTTTTAATTTTAGGGAGGTTGTAATGGTTGTTGCAATTTCCTCACTGTTAATTGTTCTACTTAGATTTTGCAGTTTTTCATGATTCAGTCTAGGAATATATATTTCTAGGCACTTATCTATTTCTTTGTTTTTCCTGAGAAAAATTTACAGATAATTTATTTTTGACACTATTATAGTTGTCCCCTATTTTTTCCCCTTGCCCTCCTCCACCCAACCCCTGCCCTTCCATCCTGCTTTTGCCACATTGTAGTCTATGCCCATGGTCCATGCATAAATGCATATATGTCCTTTGACTAATTTTTTCCTATTCCCCCACTACCCTTCCCTCTGAGATCAGTCAAATTATTGAATTTGGTGGCATATAGTCATTCATAGTATTCTGGTATGATACTTTGTATATCTGTGATGTCTGTGGTAACTTCTCTTCCTTCATTTCTGATTTTGTTTATATGAGCCTTTTATTTCTTCTGTCTAGACAGAGGTCTGTCCATTTTATTAATCTGTTCAAAGAACCAGCACTTCGTTGTGTTAATTTTTTGTATATTCTTTTTTTTCTCTATTTCTTTCAATTCTGATCTAATTTTTATTATTTCCTTTCTTCTGCTGACTTTGGGTTGCTTTGGTTCTTTTTTTTCTGGTTTTTTAAGATGTTATGTTAAGTTGTTTACTTGGGATTTGTCTTGTTTCTTGAGGTAGGCCTGCAATGACTTCCCTTCTATTAGTAAACTTCCCTTCTATTATGACTTTTTCTGCATCCCTGAAGTTTTGATATATCATAGTGTCACTCTCATTTGTCTTGATATATCTTTTGATCATACCTTGTGTTTCTTCTTTGACTTAGTCATTTTTAGTAACATATTGTTTAATCTCCACATATTTATGGGGCTTTTTACTTCTTTTTTGCAGTTGATTTCTCATTTTAAAGAATTGTGGTCAGAAAATTTGCTTGGTATGATTTCAATCTTCTTGAATTTGTTGAGGCTAGTTTTTGACCCAGCACATTGTTTATCCTTGAGACTGTTCCCTGTGCACTGGAGACAAATGTATAATCTGATGTTCTGGAATGAAAGGCTCTATAAATGTCAATTGTGTCCATTTGATCTAATTTGTTGTTTAAGGCCAATATTTCTTTATTGATTTACTGTTTGGATGACCTGCCTGAAGCTGTCAATAGAGTATTTAGATCTCCTACTATGATTGTGTTTTTGTCAGTTTCTTCCTTTAGTTCTGTTAGTATTTGTTTTATATATTTCAGTGCTTTGTGATTGGGTCCATATATATTAAGAAGTGTTATGTCTTCTTGATGTACTGTCCCCTTTATTATTATAAAATTCTCATCTTTATTTTTTGTTACCTTTGTTGTCTTGGGATCTATTTTGTCAGATATAAGTATGGCTATACCTTCTTTTCTGTGGATGCTATTTGCTTGTAGAATCATTTCCCACTCTTTCACTGAGTCCATCTTTGTCTTTACAGCTCAGATGTGTCTTTTCAAGGCAGCGTATGACTGGGTTTTGTTTTTTGATCCAATCGTCTACTCTTTGCCTTTTTATTGGTAAATTCAACCCTTTTACATTTAGAGTAATTATTGCTGTATGGTATTCTTTTAATAAGCTGTTGAATTTAATTTGCAAATCATTTTTTAGTTTTTGCATTCATATTTGTGATTTATTTTTTGTATAGATATCTGGTAATTATACTTCACATAAAGTCAAGCTATTTATTGAATAATCCACTCTTTGTGACCAGTTTAAAATGCAACCTCTATTACATGTAAATTTCTAGATAGACATAAATTTGTTTTAAACTCTACTCTCCATCATTCATCTTTTTTGAGGGGAGGGGTATATTTTATTGAGTATGCCATTACAGTTGTCTCATTTTTCCCCTTATATCCCCTCCACCCTGCACCCCATTTCATCATCCCCATCCATCACTTATCTTTTCTGCAATAAAGCTTTAGATAATGCATTCTTCTCATAGTGCATTATATTTCCCATTGCTCTTTTTATTTCTAAGGTGCTATATCTATTCTTTTGTATTTTCCCTTTTATTTGAACAGGGCAATTAGATTGTCAAATCTGAAATTGTTAGTGTGAGTTAAATTGATATTGAATTGAATTCCAATTTGAAGAGAATAAATACCCTTGCAATATTGACTCTCCTCATTTAAAAATGTGAATATATATTTATTTAGATATTTTTGTCCTCCTCAGTTTTGGGAGCATCTCAAACATTGTTTGAGTATTTTATAACAAATTTGAGTCTTACTGAATATTTTGAAAGATATCTATTTTAGCGAACTTTTCTAATTGGCTACTGATGAAGTAAAGAGAGCTATATATTTAGTAATACCAAATTCACATCCATTCATCTTTAAACTCTCTTATTTGTTCATATACTTTTAAATAGAATCTCACTTTTGTTCATATACTTTTAAATAGAATATGTTTTTGGTAATCATATTATTTGTGAATAATGACTCCCATCATTTCCTTTTCGATATCTTATATATTGTATTGAATTTCCTTGCCTTATTTGATTGCTTGGATCTTATTATTGATTTTAATAGAATTTTCAATATTCATTTATTAGGCATGACATTGATTTGGAAGTTTAAAATATCATTTTAGTTTTAGTTTTAAATGAATTTTTCAGCAGTGGTTTTGGATTTTATCAGTACAGTAAAGGATATAGTAATACAATAAAGCAGAGAGTAATGTAATTTTTCTATTTTAAAGTGACAAATAATATTAATACTTACATTTTTAAAGATAAAGTCTATTTGGCCATGCTAATTTCTAATAAGTTGCTAGATTTGTCTTAATTTACTTTTTAGAATATATTTTTATTAATTTTTTTATTTAAAAAATTTTTTAAATTGTTGTTCAGTTACAGTTGTTCCCATTTTTCCCCCATTACTCTCTCCTGCCCTACCTACTCCCCACCTCCCAAGTCCTACATTCAGCCCTCCCCCCTACATTGTATTTGTCCTTGAGTCCTTTATACATGTTCCTTGACTTGACCATTTTCCTTCTTTCCCCTGCTATCCCTTTCACCCTCTTCTCTGGTTACTATCAGCTTGCTCATTTCTATGTCTCTGGTTTTATTTTGCTTGCTTTTTTGTTTTTATGATTAGGTTCCACTGTATAGGTGAGATCATATGGTATCTGTCTTCACCACCTGGCTTATTTCACTTAGCATAATACTCTCTGGTTTCATCCATGTTGTCATGAAGGGTAGGAGCTCCTTCTTTCCTTCTGCTGCATAGTATTCCATTGTGTAAATGTACCACAGTTTTTTGATCCACTCACTTACTGTTGGGCACTTAGGTTGCTTCCAACACTTGGCTATTGTAAATTGTGCTGCTATGAACATTGGAGTGCATAGGTTCTTTAGAACTGGTGTTTCAGTGTTCTTAGGATATAATCCCAGCAGTGGAATTGACAAGTCATTGTATTAATTTTAAAAAATTAATTCGGAAACTTTTGATGTCTCATGTATTATGGACTAATTTTAATTTCACAGTTATTTCTTTGTGATATTTTGAGGAATGTGTTCTCAAAGGCATTCAAACCTATTATTTTTATTAGAGGGTTACTTACTGTTTACTTATCTTAATTCCAATATAATTAATACTAATATAAGTGTTCTTATTTTAGGGTCAATATTTAATCCTAAAATTTTCCTATAATATCTACTTCATCCAGATTTTCAAACAAGTTTATATAAATTTGATTAAATTTTTTCTCCCAGTAATTTAGATGTGTAGTTATTACTTCTTTTGCATTGTTTTCAATGAGAATTGTCAAAGCTTTGCCATTTTATTGATCTTTTAATGAAACATTTTTAATTTTTATTGACTTTTTTATGATTGCATTTTATATTAATTGATTTTTAATTTTATTGATATTAATTTTTCCTTTTAATTTACAAGTTTATTTTATTTTTTATTTGGTAACTTTTTGAAATAAATGGTTACTTAATTATCTGTCTTTCTTTTCTCTAACTTAAAAGGCACTTTATCGACAGGTTATGTGTCTTTATTTTTTCCTGCTCTTTTGCTTGTATTCATAATAAAGCTAGAAGTCTGGATATCCACTAGATTATTATTTATTGTAGGGTAGGGCAGTGTCTTTTCAGATTTTTATCCACTGTGTACTATATATAGTTGTAGTATAGTTCTAGTGCCAGTTGTACTTCATAATTGCATATTAAGTATTTTGTTACTCACAATGTCACTTACACTAAGTGTTCAAGAATTATGGAATTAATCAGTAAATAAAGTGATTGATATGTCTTACATCATCCTTGATAAAATTGTTCCTTTCATAAACATGAGTCTTCCTAAGCTCTTCTTTTCTCACTCCCTTCATTCAAAAGATACAGAGCTACCAATTCTAGATTATAATAATAATAATTAGCTAATATTTTGATACTAAATTATAAGTTCCAGACATTCTGCTAAGTATCATAAATTCATTACCTCATTTCATTATTACCATACTCCTATGAAGAAGGTGTTTTAATATCTACATTATACACATGAAGAAAATGAGATTCAAGAGATATTGAGCTAATCATTCAGACACCCACAGGAATTAGGTGATCAAGCTGAAAAACAATCCATCCTATTAAATTCCAAAGGCTCTACCCTCAACCTGTATTTAAAACTCCCCTCTGTGTCATTTATTTCCAAATTCCACCTTCCCCTTTGTTTCCATTGCCATGAGATACAAGCCTTTATTATTTATCATCATGACAACTACCAACAATTGTTAAAGATAATTTCTTAAAATATAAAATGATTTCAATACTCTGTAAATTAATATACAGCAATGTGTTTTTCAAAAAATAAGATAAAATCAATATACCTACTTTGGCAAACAAGATCTTGTGTTATTTGTACCTCGCACACTTTCCTGGACTCATTTCTTATACATCCTACACTTCTCTTTGGTCCTAAAATGCCCCAATATATTGTATTCTTAGTTCAGTACATATATATATATATAATTTATATGTAAATAATATATATTATTTACCATATTTTTCCTACTCATATATATGGTAAATAATACATATATTTACCATACATAAATAATATATACATTATTTACCATATATATAAAACATTTACCATTTTATAGATTTCGGAACTGGGGTGCCAACATGTTAAAGACATTACTTAAATTCCCATACAATTTAGAGGTAAAGCCAGAATTTTATCTGAGGAAAACTTTGATTCCTAATTCTATGCTCCAAACCAGTATTCCACAATAAAAATACTATTAAACCAAAGCAAAGATTTTATTTTTCTTTTAAGTTTATCCAGTTTTTATCCCATCATCTAGAATGCCAGGCTCAAAGTCTATATATTTATCTATAAGAAAGATAAAGTAACTCAGCATGTCACCACATCTTAAGAACAATGTTTCCAAAATTCTGGTAAGAATTTTGATAGCCAAATTCATTGAATGATCAAATTCATTTATCATAAATTAAAACAATGTCACATTAAAATGAATACAACCTATTTCTACTTTAATTAATTTTCTATTAACCAAGAAATAATTCATAAAACAAATCTAATTAGACTACATGCTAAAAAAATACAAGAACCTGACACTAGGACAAAGAATATCCCTTAGTTAATTATACTTACAATCAAGAACATCATCTCTTTGGAAGAAACCAAAACAATTTCTTACTATTACCTACTTTTAAATCATAATCTAAACTGAAACTGAAAGCACACTAAGTTTCTTTTCTCACATCACAATTTATGTTAATGTTTATTATCCAGGTTCCAAGAGCACCACCACCACCAAAAAAAAAACTAAACTAAAAAACAAACCAAAATTAATTTAGCCCTACAAAATATATTTGTTCCCATTACTATTGCTATATTATCTTTTCTATATTATATTTAAAAGCTAATTCTAAATTCCTTGTTAATATTCAGCCAAGAGATTCTCTGTAAATAAAGCAGTTATAGTTACCTGGGGTGATACCTTAAAACACTGAATGCATTCTCTTTCAATGTAATAACATAATAAAAAGAATCTAAGAAATTATATTAGAAACAGATATAATCCAAGTTATCATTTCCAAGAGAAATTCACTAACTTTTTATGATGCCTTTTCCAGTAACTAGATGAAGACAGCACAGGTAATTAAACCATAGAAATGATGTAATGATTCAGGGGCTGAAAGGAATAGGAGAATGTGACTCATCAATGGAAATACATTTTAAGGAAAAAGGAAAGGGTAGATTGAATTAAGGAGTTATAATTTAATAGTTGTCTGAAGCTTACAAGAAAACTTTACCATTTAAAAAAATGTAAAAATCATTGCTGATGAAGTCAGAGGGTGAAAGTTCGAAAAGAAAAACAGTTTTTTGGTTGTTTTTTTTTTTTAATGGAAAGAGGTATATCTTGTTTTTCTCTGATTGTATTTTTTCCAAGGCCACGTTTGAAATGTGTGATCTATGACTATGGTGCTACCTCAATTTTATTTACTTAAATACTATTTTTTTAAACTCCATCCACAATCACATCGTTGAGAACGGAATTGAAAAGAGAGATCACCACAGATGAAAAAGGAGAATACGGAACTAGTAGTTAGTACCTAAAGATCTACTTAAATTGTTATTTAAAAAATAAGGTTTCCCTCACTTATAATTTAGCAAAAATGATAGCTTCTGTCACAAAATTAGGTATTTTATAATTTAAGTAAAAGATTCCTATACTCTTCCTCTATGAAAAATCTGATATTATTGTCATTTTGCTGAATAATGGATTGCAAGGCTGAGCATAGTCATTTTTACAACTAAAACTATACCAACAGTTTTACTACATAAATATCCTAAAAATAGTTTTTTGTTGATGATTCTAAAATTAATGCTATTCTTTTCCTTTTCCAGTGATAAAGTTTCCCTTTATTTTAATAAGATTTTGTGATGAACCAAGACAATTCAAAAATAAAATTTCATAATGACTTAAAAATACATACAATGCATGTTGAGAGTGGAAAGAGCATAGTAACAATTAGAGAGCTGAGTCAATGACATACTGAGTTTGCAGGCTTTCCATTCAACACTGCCCTTCCACTGATGACCTGACTCCCTCTCCTGAACTTACTCATCTCCACAGCACATATATAGAGTATATAATATACTATATAATTTACTCATTTACATTTTTCTAACCTGATGACCCCTTTAATACCAATTATAGAATTCTGAGAGGGACATATCAGTAAGATCAATGAGAGAATGTTTCTATAAAGTGAATAAACAAAGATATAATTGAACAAGTCCATTTTTCTCTTTCTTACAATTTTAGCCATAAGATCCAAAATAGATTATAGCTAATATGTGCTTCATGAATAATATTCACAATGTTGATTAATATTCTGATCTTGGAGTTAAAAGCCTTAGCAATCTTTTAGTGAATTTCTGTCCTGCCCAAGATATTACATGAATAATAATTAAGTTAGCAGCATAGTTTAAAGTATTGGGTATACTTATATTCAGATAAAAATGCAGTCTCTGTTTTACTACCTATTTATATTTTTGATAAAGTCATTTTTGAAAAGTTTTTATTCAAAAACATGATGGCAGTCTGACATTCTTTTTTCAAAGCTCATATATAATTTAAAAAACAACTACTTGTATTTATTGATTTTTTTAAAAAATGTATTGACAAGAAAGGGAAACTAACAGACTTCTTAATATTTACTCCAAAATGATGTTCTAGGTTTTATTTATGTAGAAATAAATTTAGCATATAAATACTTAAATATTTGTATCTATTAAAACTGAAGCACAGAAAACTACCTGTTTAATACATATTATATGCTAGGGATAGAAAATATGAACAAATGAAAATTCTTTAAAAATGGAAACTGGAAAATTCCATTTTCCATGAATTACATGTCTGTTTAAGTTATTTTCCTTCAAAGAGTTTTTCAAACATTATCAATGATTATATAACATCAACATAGTCTTAAACATAAAACCACTTTCGTGGATGGCAAACTTGAATGTTTCATAGAAAAATAGGATCAAATGAGTGCTCTTTCTTATTTATGTTTTGTTTTATAAAAGATTTGAGGGTAGCATTATCATCACAATATTTTCCAAAAAGGACATCATGTAGAAGTTGAGATAAAATGTAGATTGGAGTTAATCGTCGTCTTTTTTACCATGGTATTATCTACCATGGTTTAAGCCTGTAGTAGGTGTTGATGCTTTTCAGGGATATTTCTGTTTCTTTCTTTCTGATCCATGGTAAGATTTTATTTCCTAGTCCCTGTGAAGTATGATGTGTGACCTTGTGACTTATTCTGGCCAATTAAATGTGTGTAAAATTGATGCAGGTCACTAACACTGATAAAAATTTTAAGTGTTACATAAGATTCACCCATTTCACTTCCTTAGCAAATAGTGACATTGCAGATGATGGATGCACCATGATCCTGCATTCCAGACTAAGTTTGATATTGAGCAGAACCCTCAGCTAATCCTCAATAGAAATGTAGAATGTGGAAGAAATAAATCATTATACTAAGCCACTGATATTTGTAAGTTGTTTGTTACTGCAACATATTCTAGCCTATCCTGAGTAATATATAAATTTGTCCTTTAAAAGTGAGCACTGCTCTTTAAAATGTTAGAGTACCCAACCTTAGCTTAAAGTTTAGCTTCCTGGAAGCAAGAAAAATCCCATGGTACATATAAGGATGTGGTTCCCATCAACTTTTTTCAGGGAAAAGAAAGACCCAAGATTTCCTTAAATCAAGATGATGAAGGGACATTAGAGAAAAAAAAAGTTTAAAATAAGGAATTTTGCTGTTGAATTACGTACATCACAGAGAGCTCAATGTGGGGGAGCAGTTTAGGAGGTAGGATGATTAGGATATGGAGTTAGAAAACACAAATGCAGAGCTAAATAGAAACTAGAGTCTAGAGAATGAAGGATAATAAGAGTCCTGGCTATTTATGGGGTATAAAGTGAGAAGGGATACATGACATTATGAAATAATTCCAATGATCTCAAAGAAGATAGTCTTGGCAAGGCTATGAGTGTTGAGGAAAGGAGACGTTAAGGTGTTTCCAAGCATAGAGAATTTTAGACCACATTTGACTTTTGCTGGTAGAGATGTCATGGTTGCAGAAGGGGACTCTTTTGCTAGACAGGCATTCCCTAGACACCCAAATATGGAAGTCTTCAAAGGAGTAATTCTACTCTAAGCATATCAGCTACCTCTTGACAATTACTGTACAGGCCTTCTTTCTCCATGCTCATGGACACTTTCTTGACCACTGTCAATGGTATATTAGAAGTTGCTCTTGGTGACACTTCTTTTTACTTTTATCACTAACATTTATGTATGTTTTCTGATTTATTTTTAAATTTCTCATAATATAGCATCTAAAATGTTAGATATAATATTCATTCTTCTACTAAGCTATGAATGCCTACTTTATTACAGGTACTGTGAAAAACAATAATACAAAAAATGAACAAGACATACTACCTTATTGTATTACTCAGGACTTTCCAGAAAAATAGAACTAACAGAGTGTGTATGTGTGTGCGGAGAGAGAAAGCGAGAGACTGAAATTGAGGAAGAGAAATTTTTAGGAATTAGCTCACAAGATTGTAGAGGGTTGTTAAATTGAAATTTTGTGAAGTAGGTTGGCAAGTTGAAGACCTAGGGAAGCACTGCAGTTTGGATACAAAGTCAGTTTACTGGCAGAATAACCTGTTTCACAGGGGAGGTCAGCCTCCCTTCTCTTAGGATCTTTAGCTGTTTGGATAAGGCTCATCACATTATGGACAGTAATCTGTTATATTCAAAGTCTAACAATTTAAATGTTAATCTTATTTAAAAAATTATTTAATTTTATTGAATTTATTGGGGTTGCATTGGTTAATAAAATTGTATAGGCTTCAGGTGTAAAATTCTATAATACATCATTTGTATATCTTTTTGTGTGTTTACCATCCAAAATTATATCTCCTTTCATCACCATTTATCCATCCTTTACCCTCTTCTACCTTCCCCCAATCCCATTGCCTTCTGGTAATCACCATACTGTTGTTTGCATCTATGACTTTGTTTTGTTTTTTTCCTCACTGATTCACCTTTGTCACTCAGACTCCCAAACCCTACCCCTTCTCTTACAGATGTTAGTCTGTTCTCTGTATCTGTAAACCTCTTTTTTAAAAAAAATTTTTTTGTTTATTATATTCCACATATGAGTGGAATTATGTGGTATTTGCATTTTTTTGACTGGCTTATTTCACTTAGCATAATACTCTCCAGGTCCATCTATGCTGTCACAAAAAGTGCAATTTCCTTCTTTTTTTTACAGCTGAGTATGATTCCATTGTGTAAATGTATGACAGCATTTTTAACCACTCAACTACTGAGCACTAGGGCTGCTTCCAAATCTTAGCTATGTAAACAACACTGTAATGAACATAGGGATGTAAATATTCTTTCAAATCAGTGTTTCAGGTCTCTTCAGATGTATCTGCAGAAGTAGAATCACTGGGTCATAAGGTAGTTCCATTTTTTTTGAGATATCTCCATACTGCTTCCCACAGTGGCTACATAAATCTACATTCCCACCAGCAGTGCACAAGGGTTCTCTTTTCTCCACATTCTTACCAACACATTGCTTGTTGATTTATTGATGATAGCCATTCTGACAGGTGTAAGTTGATATCTCATGGTTTTAATTTGTATTTCTCTGATTAATGACACTGAACATCTTTTCATATGTCTATTGCCACCTGTATGTTCTCTTTAAAGAAGTGTTTGTGCATTTTTTAATTGGTTTTTTTTTTTTGGTGTTGAGTTGTGTATTTTATAAATATAACTATTAACTCCATATCAGTTGTACCATTGGAAAATATATTCTCCCATTCAGTGGTTTTCTTTTCATTTTATTGATGGTTTCCTTTGCTGTGAAAAAACTTTTTTTATTTGCCATAGTCCCATTTGTTTCTTTATTTGTTTGTTTCCCCATGCCTCCTTGAGGAGATATATCAGAAAAAATATTGCTATAAGCAAGGATTGAAATTTTACTGCCTGTGTTTTCTTCTAGGATTTTTTTGGCTTTGAGTCTTACATTTAAGTCTTTAATCAATTTTGAGATTATTTTTGTATGGTGTAAATAGGTAGTCTAGTTAAATTTTTTTTTTTTGCATATATCTGTACAATTTTCCCAACAGCATTTATTGAATATACTATCTTTCCTCCGTTGTATGTTCTTGCCTCCTTTGAAAATATTAATTAACCATAAGGTGTGGGGTTATTTCTTGGCTCTCTATTTTGTTCCATTACTCTATATATCTGTTTTTATGCCAAAACCATAATGTTTTTATTCCTAAGACCTTGGAGGAATCAAGTAGCATGATTCCTCCAAGTTTTTTCATCTTTCTCAAGGTTTATGTGGCTATTCGGAGTTTTTTGTAGTATTATATAAATTATTGGAATATTTGTTTTAGTTCTGTGAAATACGCCATTAGTTATCTTGATAGAATTTGCATTGAATCTATAGATTGCTTTGGGTAGAATAGACATTTTAATGATGTCAACTCTCCCTGTCCATAAACATGGTATAAGTTTCCATTTATTTGTATCCTCTTCAATTTCTTTCTTTACTCTCTTAGAATTTTCAGAATACAGATTTCTTTTACCTCTTTGGTTAAATTTATACCTAGGTATTATATTTATTTTTATGCAATCGTGAATGGTGTTGTTTACTTAGTTTTCCTTTCTGCTTGTTCGTTGTTGGTATGTAAAAATGCAACTGACTTCTGGATGTTTATTTTGTAGGCTGCTACACTCCTAAATTTATTTATCAGTTACAGTAGATTTTTGCTGGAATCTTTAGGGTTCTCAACATACAGTATCATGTCTTCTGCAAATAATGACAGTTTTATTTCTTTCTTTCCAATTTAGATGCCTTTTATTTCTTTTTCTTATCTGATTGCTGTGGCTAGGACTCCCAGCTCTATGTTTAATAAGAGTGGTGAAAGCAGCATCCCTGTCTTCTTCCTGATCTAATGGAAATGCTTTTAGTTTTTTGTCTGTTGAGAATTATGTTAGCTGTAGGTTTACCATAGATAGCCTTTATCATGTTGAGGTATGTTTCTTCTATTCCCAGTTTGCTGAGAGTTTGTATCATAATGGGTGCTGGATTTTATCAAATGCTTTATCTGTATCTACTGATATAATCATATGATTTTTAGCCTTTATATTTCTCATGTGGTAAATCACATTTAGTGATTTGCACATATTTTACCAACCTTGAATCTCTAGAATAAATCCCATTTGATCATGATGTAAGATCTTTTCAATGTATTGCTGGACCCAGTTTGCTAATGTTTTGTTGAGTATTTTGGCATCTACATTCATTAGGGATGCTGACCTATAATTTTCTTTCTTTGTAGTGTTTTTACCTGGTTTTGAAATAAAGATAATGGTGGCCTCATAAAATGAGCTTTGAAATCTTCCTTCCTCTTGAATTTTTTGAATAGTTTGAGAAGGGTAGTGTTAGTTCTTCCTTGAATGTTTGGTAAAATTCTCCTATGGGGCCATCTAGTCTAGGACTTTTGTTTATCTTTTTGAAGAACCAGCTCTTGGTTTTATTGATCTTTTTTCTTATTTTATTCAAACTCTATTTGGTTTATTTTTACTCTGATATTTAATATTTCCTTTCTGCTATGCACTTTGGGTTTTGATTTTTGTTCTTTTTCTAGTACCTTTTGGTGTTAAGTTAAATTGTTTTTGTTTGTTTGTTTCTTGAGGTAGGCCTATATTGCTGTTCGGGTTGTGTTATTTTCATTTGTCTAAAGATATCTTTTGATTTCTTCCTTGATCTCATTGTTAATAAATTCATTATTTAATAACATGATTTTTAGCCTCCATGTGTTTGTGCCTTTTTCAGTTGTCTTCTTGAGAGTGATTTCTGGTTTCATAGCATTATGGTCAGAGAAGATGGTTCATATGATTTCAGTCTTCTTAAGTTTATTGAGACTTGTTTTGTGTCCTAAGATGTGGTCTATCCTAGGAGACTTTCCATGTGTACTTGAAAATATTGTATATTCTGCTGCTTTGGGATGGAATGCTCTGGAAAGATAAATTAAACCAATCTGATCCTGTGTGTCTTTAAAGGCCACCATTTGTTTGTTGATTTTCTGTCTGGAAGAACTGTCCATTGATATCAATGGGGTCTTAAAATCCCTTATTATGTTTTACTGTTGATATCTTCCTGTTAAGGCCATCGAGATGTGCTTTATATAGTCAGATGCTTTTATGTTGGGTGCATAAATGCTTACAAAGGTTATATCTTCTTGTTGAATTGGCCCTTTTATCATTATGTAGTGTCCTTCTTTGACTCTTACCATAGCTTTTGTTTTAAAGTCTATTTTGTCAGATATAAGAATTGCTATTGCAGCTTTGTATTCATTTTTATTTGCATGAATATCTTTTTCCATCCCTTTACTTTTAGTCTATGTGTATTTTTTTTCTGAGGTTGGTCTCTTGTAGATAGCATATTTTTATATATAATAATAAATATAAAGTACATATAAATTTATATATTAATTATATATAAAATATATAAATAATATATAAATAAAATATATATAATATATAACTATATATTTTATATATAATCTTGTTTTTTACCCATTCAGTTGCTTTATGTCCTTTAGAGCATTTAAGCCATTTACATTTAAAGTAATTATTGTAATTATTGATAGCTATGTATATATTGCCTTTTTTTCTTTTAACTGTATTTCTCTGTGTCTTATTTTCTTCTTCTTTTAAAAAAGATTTTATTTATTTATTTTTAGAGAAAGGGGAAGGGAGGGAGAAAGAGAGGGAAAGAAAGATGTGAAAGGAACATCTATTGGTTGCCTCTCACACATGCCATGACCATGGGTCAAACACACAACCTAGGCATACATCCTGACCAGGAACTGAACCAGTGACCTTTCAGTTTGTGAGATGATGCTCAACCAACCCAGCCACACCAGTCAGGGGACTTTTTTTCTTATTCTTAAAGAAGACCCTTTTACATTTCTTGTAACACTGGTTTGGTGGTAACAAACTTCTTTAGCTTTTTCTTGTCTATGAAACTCTTTATTTCTCCTTCAATTTTATATGAGACCCTTGCTGGGTAGAGTAATAGTTGGAGGTCCTTGTTTTCATCATTTTAAATATTTCATGCTCATACTTTCTGGCCTGAAATGCTTCTGTTGAGAAATCAGCTGACAGTCTTATGGGAGCTCCTTTGTCGTTTTTTAACTACATTTCTCTTGCTGCTTTTAAAATTTTATTTTTGTCTTTAACCTTTGGCATTTTTATTATGATTAGTTTTGGTGTGGGTTTTTTTGAGTTCATTTTGTTTGGTACTGCCTGTGCTTCCAAGATTCATGTATCTTTTACTTTTCTTTTACCAAGTTAGGGGAGTTTTCAGCCATTACTTCTTCAAATAGATTCTTGATCTCTTGTTCTCTCTCTTCTCCTTCTGGCACCCCTGTGATATGGATGTTGTTATACTTCATGTTGTCCCAAAGGCCCCTTAAACTATCCTCATTTTTGTAAATTCTTTTTTTATTTCACTGCTTTGATTGGGTGTTTTCTGCTACTTTGTCTCCCAAATTGCTAATTTGATCCAAGGCTTCATTCAACCTACTGTTTATTCTTTCTAGTGTATTCTTCATTCCAGATATAGTAATTGTCACTTATGACTAGTTACTTTTTATGGTTTCTATGACTTTTTTAATTCTTGCTGTCTCCTTTTTGAAGTTCTCACTAAGTTTCTGGAACATCATTGTAAGCATTTATTTTAACCCTACATTTAATAAATTGCTTGTCTCTCTTTCATTTAGTTCTGTTTCTGAAGATTTCTCCTGTTTTGTCTTTTATGACATGTTTCATTGTCTTCACATTTTAGCTGCCTCTTTGAGTTTGTTTCTAAGTATTAGGAAGATCTGCTCTGACTCCCACCCTTGGTAGCATGGCCTTATGTAGTAGGTGTCTTGGTGGATCCCATAGAGCAAACTTTTTGATCACCTGAGCTGGGAGCTCTAGGATTTTCCCTTGTTTGGGTTATGTGGACCCCCCTGTTTTAATTGAATCTTAATTGCTATCAGCCCATTTGTGTGTAGGGTCAACCCTTAGGCTGGCTGGCTGTTTGTATCAACCACAGTGTAGAAGCTGCTGTTCAGGTGCTGACCACATGAAGTGAAATTTACCTCAGAAGGGTCTTGTGCCTATTGCGATCTCCCTTTGGATATGCCACTGGTGAAACTAACTGGATCTTGTTCTGTTTTTGAAAACTGGCAACTGGATGTGTTGGTTCTGGGGACTTTTGGGTGGGACTCTGGTGCAGACAAATGAGAGACACTACCTGTGACTGACCCTGGAAAGCCTTTTGGAGCTACGGAGTGATCCATAGTTTGCAGCTGCCTTTTCTGGACCTGGGTATGCATGGGTTGGAAAGACCAAGCTACACACCAAGGCTGGTGTTTTTACCAGTACCAGGCCCAGGGACAGGTCAGCAAAAGTGCCAAGGTACCCTGACATCCACCTCCACCTTTCTCTGCCTCTGCCTTTCTCTGCCTTTCTCCACATGCCAGCTGCTTGATAGCCTTAGTCTCTGAAAGAGCCAGAGGCTCTTGGTGTGGGCTTTTTTGAGATTCTCAGTCATCAGATAGGAATGAGTGGTTTTCACCACATCTATACAGGTTCAAATTCAGTGCCGGTGCTGGGTCTGTGGACACTCAGCAAATGTCCCAAGTATATCAAATCTAGCTGCCATTTGCTGGATACCCACATATCTTTGTGGTGGAGTGGAGTTTCAGGGAGTAATCAGGGTGTGGTCAGCAGAGTTTATCAGGCCTGAAGAGAGCAATATTTGACCATGAGAAGGAAGCAGTCTGTACTAATTGGGCACGTGAAAGAAAAATGGACCCATCCCACAGTCACATAACTCAGTTTGTCCAAGAACCTTCCAGGACCTGGAGTTCAACAATGTGAAACCACTGGATGTTGGGGGCAGGGTGAGAAGATCTCCTATAAAGGGAAGACACCGGTTAGGTTCCTTGGAAAATGGGGAGAAAGGCCATACCACTCAGTCTGTCCAGACCTCTACACCCAGCCCAGGCAGGGCATGAACTCTGCAGGGTGGGGCTACAGGGAGTCCAGAGTGTGGCGCTGTTGCATTCCCCCTGGCTGATACCCTAAGGAGGGTTGTGCTCCAACCAACAAAGGTGGCATCTGTGGTACAGCAGAATGACTCAGCACAGGAGTCCTGGTGGCTGCCTCCTCAGGTCTCTCCTCAGAGCCACAAACCCCAGTTCTTCCTCACACTACTCCAGTCTGCTCTACTATCACTCCGCAGAAACCCAGGGTGAGTGTCTGAGAACGAGAATTTGTTCATTGGTCCTTTAGAAGGGCACCTGTATCTCTAGCAGACTCCCATCTCTCCCTAGCAGACATAATGTCCTCTGATTTAAACAGCCAAATGTTATGTGGATTCCTCTTCCCAGTTGGAATGGGATTGAGAGCCCTAGTTCCTCAGGGGGAAACTTTGAGGCTGAGATATCCCTTTGGAATCTCAGCTACCCCTAGTGGGAGCAGGGTCAACTATTTTGCATCATCACTTTTCCTACCTGTCTGAATGTGGCTTCTTCTGTAATTTCTTGGTTACAATATTTCTGTTTAGCTAATCTTCAGTTGGTTATTCAGGTTGATTATTCTGTATTTATCTGCAATTCCAGTTAGGTCCTGGAAGGATGTGAGTGTAACATCTACATAGTCCACTGCCATCTTGGAAATTTTCGAAAAACAAATCTTTCAGAATAATTTTGGCCAAATATCTGGACACATTGTCCCAGACAAATTAACACATAAAATTAATCATCACAGGCATCACTAAATTGAAATCTAGTGAGGAAAAGTTATACATAAATGGACATTTCCAATATAGCAACAAGTAGATAAACAGGGTATAATGTGAACGCATTCAAGTTTGGAGTCTAACCCAAAATAAGAGATCAGGAAAGGTTTCTGAGAGAAGATGTTAAACCATGAATGAAAATGAGAAATTATCCTGATGGCATAGGTGTATACATGTGTTTGTGTTTGTGTGTTTGTAACAGTAGGAGCAGTACTAATGGTGTTGGGGTACGTTTAGGCAGAGTAGTCTAATGAGCTTGAAACTTCCCTTGGGAAGTTGGTGCAGAATTTTAAGTTGAGTGACAGAATCAAACTTGAAGTTTAGGACAATCACTTTTACTGCAGATAGTGAACTGGAACAGGGAAAAACCAAAAGCAATTGGGTAAGTCTGGAGGAAAATGTTCATATAAATATTGTTCAGAAAACTTCCCAATTTCCAGGTATCCCAATTTATTGAAAATACTCCTAAATGCGCTCAAATGTATATTTGTCAACTAAAAGATGTGTAAATTCAGGTAAGTTGTTTTCCACATTATTATTATTTTTCTCCTAGGGCTATTTCATCTGTGGCACTGAAATTACATGTGGTCCCAATTTGTCTAATTAGTAGCTGATACTAAACGTGTAACACTGAAAGAGCTATATGGAGGATACATAGTGAGCTTCACATAAATCCTTCCAACATACACATGCTTACATGACGGAATTTTAAACAATAACCATCCTCACCCAACACCAGCATTTCAAACCTAAATATTACTCATGCTCAGCATGTGACTGTCCTCGTCTCTTTATTTACTCCTTAGATTGCCTCTGTGAGTGTATTTCTCTCCTAATAAATTTTAATGTATTTTGAGAGCAGTCTAAATTTTTTCCCACACCTAAGTGTTTGAAGACAGTATGTTCTAAGTAAAGTTGCCTAAAAACATAGATAAAGTGGGATATTTTCAAGCTCTGAAAATTTTCTTGATGATTCAAGCCTCAGCAATAATTGTGCACTTCTGAGTCATGATAGTAAATAATCACTATATAAAAGAAAACTCATCACTTGTTAAATGGTGAATTGTTCTAATTTTAAAAAAAAAGAGTTGTAAATTGATTTCTGAGAGCTTGCTGTCTTTAGTCCACCCATATGAAACAACGAGAAAATAATAGGATCACTGGTGTGTCTTAAGTAATTGCTCGTGAAAAGCTGCCTGAAAACATTGCTCAGTTTAAATGTCCTTGTGAATTGTGCTAATGTGAAGTGGTACTTCTGCATTTTAAAGAATACATTACTATAAGGCCTTGATAAACTAAAATTGGCTTATTAAAACAAATTTGTGATTAAAATGAATATTTATTTTTTATTTAATACATATTATTCATTTAAATAAGATAGGAATTTTTTATTGAGCGGTAGTGACTGAGAGAGCCTGAAGTCACACTCCTCTGCTTGAGCAAATATTATTTTGAGCTAAGCCCATTTCAATGGGACGTAATATGGAGCTAGCAGAGCAAAGTACTGTCAATGAATGGTAGCACCATTGGAATGCAGTACATTGTATTAAACCAGTTTGGTTTTATGAAATGTAAAGTTATAGTAATGGGCTGAGATAAGACCAGACAAAAAGAAAACAATATCTGAGCACACCCAAAAGCAAAAAGAGAAATAAACTGCTTGGAACATCTCATTGATAAAATTATTATTTGTAAAAAACTCTTAAATCAATACAATTATTTTTCTCATAATCAGAACATTCACATTGTCCTTTATTTTAGGATGACTTTACATAGCATATCTATCTCTAATTGAGCTATAAAACCTCTTGAAAGCCTCTCTGCACACGATGATTGATCTAAGAGTAAACTTCAAATTCTGCAATATCCATACAGTAAATTTTCACCCCGTGTTACTACATCCACCTGGACAGGAAGGTTAAAAACAGAAAATCTCACTTACTAACTCACTTCAACTCTCTGACTTAAATGAAAGAGTTGCTCACTGCTGCCATAAACAAACTACAGGCCCTGAACAATGATAGGCTTCCATATTCTTGGATGTACATTTCAGACCTTGATTTCTCTCCCTGAACACTATCTCCCATCCTTATCCTTAGCTCATAGAAATGCTTTCCATTTATTAGAGAATAAAAACAATAGGAAGAGAATGTTCTCAAGTCTCCACCATAATATCTATCCACCCACACATCAGCTCCTGCATACTTTGCCTTCCCTGCTGGTATCAATAAACTCTCTTGGTTCTTAGTTGTGGTCACTCCCTCCATTTTTGCTCAAGTCCCTTTTCCTCTTCATCTATCCAAGGGTATTTCTTGGGAAGTTCTCTCCTGATTTTTCAGTAACATCATTGTACAAATATGTCATTATTTCTCTTAATAAGATCTCTTATAAAATACCCTCTCTTAGACCGACTTCCCTTATAGCTACCTCTGTACTTTTCTGCTCACTTTTTTATCAAAATTCCTCATAAGAATTAGTTATACTTGCTGCTACAATTTTTCTTCTCCAAATCACTCTCGAACTCACTATAATCAGGCTTTTGCAAACAAAATGAACCTGTCCAAAATTGAGCTCCTATTAACTGCTATCCTGAACCTTTAGAGCCACCTTTTACTCCTTTCTTTTCCCCACCCTACAAATAATCCATCAAAAAATTCTGCCAATTCTACCTTTGAAAATATTTTAAAAGCAGACTAAATCTTACATCTTCACTCTTGCCAGCGTGGTCCAATCCACTATATCTTCTCTGAACTTATGCGAACAAAAGGCCTTATTACTGGCCTTTTGGCTTTGGCTTTTGCCTTACATGAATCTATTTTTTATGTAATAGCCAAACAGAGCGTGTCACTTCTCTGTACAAAATCACTAAATGGTTTCACTATCATTCAGAGTAAAAAGAAAATTCCCTACTGTAGCCTACATGAAGGCTGTCTTTGCATCTCTTCAACCTTATCTTCAACTTTCTAGTGACATTTTCTCTGTCCCAGTTACAATGCCCTTCTCACTATTTCTACAACACAGTAGACATGCTACCATCTCATAATATTCTTACTTATAAGTCCTCCAAGACCTGCTCCCTCTCTCCATAGTCTGTTATTCTACTAAGGGAGGCTCTCTCTGACTACCAGATTTAAAATTAAAGTCCACCAACTCACATCCTGTTCCTCTATCCCTGTTTTGTTTTTTCATTGGTAGGTATAACTACCTACCATACTATATCAACCATCTGACATCATAAGTACACACATATTATATATAATCTTATTTATTGGACTTAGGTTTGCTTGTAAACTGGTTTTCTGAGGGAAAAGATGGTCCTGCTTTGAAGAATGTACTGAATTCCATGGTATCCGTGGAGCTTAACTGTGTGTGTCTTTACAACTCAGTGTCCAGTGATATGTTGGTAACCTGAAATTGGTCATGGTTAGCACATAAGAGAAGATTGATACAATTTGTTGAACGAATGAATAAATTAGTATGACAGGATAACAGATAAAAATGCTCTTTTCCAACTAGGAGGAAATAAAGAAATTAAATACAGCAAAGGGCATATGACCATAAGATTTTGTTCAAGTAAATTTCAGACATACAAAACACAGTGGAAAAGAGATTGCTGAGAGAGAGATTCCCAGTGGAGAATGCAGTTAAAGGTATTGTGAATAAATGGCTAAACAAACATGGAGCTTGAAATAACTCACACTCTGAACTATCACTGCTTTAACATTTAGTATAATATTCAAAATTTTATTCAGAATTTGAGGGTTGAATAAAAAACCCTGTTATAATGAACTTGCATATACAGCAAAGCAGTTGTGACTAACCTGTTTCCTAGACAGGATCACTTTCCATGTTCATAGTGGTTAAATATGTGGTTCACCATCATATCACATCCCCCAAGCTGTTGAGTGAAAATGTACTTCAAGAAAGTTAAAAAAGTCTCTGAAGAAAGTAGATACATGTATGAGACCTAAAAAAACTTTAAATTTAAAGAAAATTTGGAAATGATAAAGAATATTGAAAGAAGTAAATGTATGAAACTTAAAGCTTGGCTATAAACATCTGCCCATGTTATTTTTCTATGCATGAGGGGAAAAACCTGTGATAGTGTTGTTTTCATAAATATCTCTATGCTTTTCAAGTACACTTGAAAAACTAGAGAAGTGACTGTGCAGTGGATTCACAGACACAGTGTGTGGTGCCATGAAGCACTGTGCTCCAACAGCAAAAGTCGTGGACATCTTTGAAAATCTTCACCAGGTGTTATAGAGAGAAATGATTTGATGAGGCCATTAAATTTCAAATAATATGACAGATGATTCAATAAATTTAAGAGACGTGTAAACCTATGATGTGAACAACTTAGATAAAGCAACTTCAACTGATAATGGAATTGCAGTATTCCTTATGAACTGAAGAGACCTAATGGCAAAAGTAATTGTATTAAAGAAAAAATATTCAGTCTCAGTGAAACTAGGGTTTTCTTTTTTCTTTCATCCATCCATTCTTTCTTCCTCCCTTCCTCCCTCCCTCTTTTCCTACCTTCCCTTCTTCTTAATGAATGACATTTCCTGTTTTTTCAAAAAGTGAGAATTAATGTGCCAGAACTTGTTACTAGGTGATAAAATTAACTTTAGTTAGGTTAAAGGAAAAGAAAAAAAAAGCCAGCCTTAAGCTTGGGTAAGGTCATTCTCCTTAGCTCATTCTCCTGTTCCTCAAACCACATGAGTCATATACAATTGCAGAAAGATGGGGGAATAATAGACAATCTCTACATGCCTTATTGAAAAGAAGCTTGAGACCACATTATGGAGATCCTTGAATCAAAGAAGATAGGACTTTATTATGTAGAGATTAAAGAGATTTAAGAGTTTCCACCTAAGAGGGTAGCATGGTAAATTCTGTGCTTTTGGAATATTTTATCTGACAGCAGTGCTTATAAGAGATTGGAAAAGAGATAGATTGAAAATGGGGAAAACATAAAAGTAATGTATTAGTATAAGAGAAGTGATGAAATCATGAACTAGTGAACTAGCAGTGGGAATGAATAAAGAGTCATATTTGAACCATAGTTTGTTTCAATTTATACAATTTAAAAATTGATTGGCTTTAGGAGGCAAAGGTTAGGCAGAGTTTTGAAACCTGAGAGAGTAGCAGTATGATAACTTAGAGACAACCCAAGAAGAGAAGTAGGTTTATTCACCCAATAACATTCATTGAGCTCTTACTATGTGCAAGACACTGCAATAGATGACATAGATAAAATGATAAAGCATAGCCTCTTCCTTTAAGTAGCTTGAAATTTATTGGGGTATGAATGAAAATGAAAAGTAAGATATCAGGCCAAGTGAATTTGAGGCCAGGAAAGCCACTAGGAATAAATGGTCATCAGGCATAGAAATGTGAAGTCAAAACTATTTTAGGTTTATTATTCCATTGGCATTTTTTAAATTTTAATATAAAAATTTTTTTTCTTCCATATTTGCAGCTGTGTGATGAGATCACCAGCAGTATAAAGCTTATGGAATCAAACTCTGTGATTTTTTTTTTTTACATAAAATGTCTTCTTAGGGAAAAAGAAATATGAAGTAGTTTCAACATAATTGATTAAAATAAAGCTACCCTTGGGTCCAAATTGGTCATAAATTTAATTATGGAAGATATGACTTTGAAAAAGAAGAATTGTAAATGAAGGAAGAAAGATTGTAGGCATGACCAAAAAACAAAACTGCTTACAGTTGTAACCATAGCAGCCTGAATTGTATTCTGAAAAATTGTTGGTGCCTCTCCCTGCCTGTTTCTCTGACTAGTCCTGGTCAGACTCTACAGGGAAAACAAAATGGAGAAACCTGCCTATTTTCAGGAGGGTATGCTTGTGGTAAATGTCAGAATCCTCATCAGCAAAATGGCAAAGGTAAATTTGTCATGGTAGCCTGGTATTCTGCTTTGGCTACTGTGAATAGCTCTCCGACTGCAACATTCCATTACTTATTAAAGCTGCCATACATGTGTTATAAAAGCTTTGGACATAGTTTCAAATATCTCAACTGATGTTTGAGTCACAAATACAGTCAAAAATGCAAATATTTCTCTGTGATTCCAATAATTTCTTCAAACATTAAAAGGTCATAAATATGCGGGGGGACAGTTAAATAGGCTTATCTAGAATGAGGAAAATTTCTTTCACAACATTAAAAATATTTTATCACATACTTCAGTAAAGTCCCAAATTAATGTGGATATGGAACACTAATTCAAACATTGAAACACAAAAAGATAAAGGCAAAAAGTTATGATGAACAAAAGGAATAATATAAAGTCCTTACTAACAACCATAACTTTTTATGAAAAGATGCATGAAAGAAATCAAGAACTTTGAAGCATGCCAGCATCACAAGTCCATTGTGATCATAACTACACTGAGCCTGGTTTCAAAACCAAAACAGTAAGAAAAAAAAAAAAAGATCTTTGTTGTAACTGCATATTCCCTCTTTCTCACCCAATTCACTCCAGTGTCACACAGAATTTGTTACAGGGTGATATAGGAAACTTCTAAACTGAAGAAATAGTTGAGAAAACCTTTTGAAAGAGACCACACAATTAACATATGTATATATTAGTACCTTGTTCTAAGATACTTCATTTAGTAATAAAAGTCCGTGAAATGAGAGACAGGGCCATGTATTCTGATGCTAACGTTGGTGTGCACATTCCTTCGCACATCACTGCTGGGGAAATGCGGCCCGTCGCATTCCATGTCCACCCTGCCCTGGGGACAAGGGGCTCCTGCTCTGAGCATCTATTGGTTTGGCGACTGACAGTAAGGAGGAGACACTGAAATTTTTGCTTAGAGAACAAAAGTGTACAAGTATTTCCACACTTTGCACAGTGTCTTAAAAAACTTTAGTGAGATGTGGCTCCCACTTTATTCAACAAAGGTTTAAATATGATGTTATATACGTATCAGGATGTGTGTGTGTGTGTGTGTGTGTGTGTGTGTGTAGAGAGAGAGTATCCAAGATTTAGATTCTAATAAAACTTATAGTTTGGTATGAGGCTTTAGACAAACCTTAAAAGCTCATTGATTTTTATCATTAAAAACAATAATGGCAATCTACCTAGAAATGATTTGACCTCTTCCAACTTTCAATTAGAATAACCATAAAAATTCATAAAAAGAAAGAAGCACACAATTTGGACAGAAGTAACCAAAAGATTATGTCCCAGACATCTAGTAAACTATCCCTATGCACATCATTAATTGTGCTGAATTTTTAAAGTGCATTCTGGAATGGCCTGTGTTCTTCACTATTAACTGATTAAAAGTAGCTCTAAGAAAGCTAGAGTAGGCCTTTGACTTTTGCGACTGCCTGATTCTGGCTTTAGGTGTTGCACCCCTCATTTTCTCTCCTCCATATCTTGACTTGCCGACTCCGAAATAAAAGCTAAGCTTTTTCAACATTCATACTGATAGTGTAAATTCCAGCGATCCTAGAGACCGAGGGAGGTGAGACGTTTCACCATGAGATGGATGAGGTGGACTGTGGCACTAGGAATGGTATTGAAGAAAAAAACAGAAAATGTATTGGGAGAATATACAGTTAATAGGGTACTGTGGTAAGAGCCTATCAATGAGACAAAGCCAAAGGTAACATTTAAATCAAAAAAGGAATGAGTGAATAATCAATACAGGTTGTTAAAAAAATTAAGGTAAACTTTGGCAGATAGAAGGAGGGAAGGAAGGAAGGAAAGAATGAAGGAAGGAAGGGAGGGAGGGAGGGAAGAAGGAGAGAGGGGTAGAGAGAGGAAGGGAAAGAAAAAGCTTGCATAAGAAATAAAAGAAGGGCTTAAAATTAGGAAATATGCTAACATGTATCCTCTTAGCAGATCTCAGGAAAAATTAAGAATTTTCACATGTGATAAAAATTGAGTATTTGGCAAAAATTTGGAATTCAGTAAATAAGAATTATAAATACATTTATTTCAAAGCCAAATTCAGCATTAT
>PVJD01006710.1:0-94362 GCA_004026545.1 Mormoops blainvillei | reverse complement strand
CCTCCCCACCCCCTCTGCTTCTGGGCCCAACCTGCTCTGTGACTCTGAATTCTGAATGAGAGTAACAATAAAACTACTTGTTGCTGCCATACTTGGTTTCAAATTGTCCTTGGAAAAGGCTAGAGCCTCGGAGGGAGGGTCGGGATGGGTCAGGACCAGAGTGCCTGGCCTCTCAAAGTTGCACTTGACCCTGAGGGTGCTTTGCTTTAAAGTTTGCATTTGGGATCCGCCCAGGACCCTGCTTTCCGACGGGCTTTAATCCGGGGGCAGGGCGGGGGGGCGGGGCGAGAAGAGCCTGAGCACCGGGAAGCCCGTTTTTCGAGGACCGTCCTGCTCAAGACACGAGGTGGGGGTGGCGCGACCTGGTGTCCACACGTGCTGGTGATGCACTGATCGGACTAATCGGGTTTTTTCCCGAAAGATTTGAGTCCCACTGAGGCATGGAAGCCACTCCGGCCCTCTGAGCTGTTTGTCTTGTCAGTCCACAGGAATTCGGGTTTTTGTGTTGCATTGGGGGTATTTAGGGAAGAACTTGAGACAACTGGAGACTTTTTAAAATTCGGGTTAGCTATGCAGATAAGCTTGTTAGGAGGAAGTATTCCTCCTTGGCTGGTAGAGTTCAACTAGAAAGTACCCAGTCTAGGTTTCAGAAATGCCTTTTCCACAGGTGATAGGCAGCCCCCATGGGGGTTGCAACAAGTGGGCTGGAAGAGGCCAGAGAGGGAGCACCTGCCCTGTACCCCGTCTCCCAGGGGTGCCCTCGGCCCGCAGGCCCCACTCAGCTGGCTCCGCTGGGAGGCCCCCACAGCCAGGGCGCTGTTTGGGGCCCTGAGGGTCCTCCGGAAGCGCGGTGGCATTGGGGGCCGGGTGCCTGCTTTTGGTTTCCCACCCTGAGCTTCCTCGGGCTCGTCTTCTCTGCACGCGCGCGCCTATGCGCGCGCACACGCAAGGGGGAAGCTGTCCTCAGTGCCTTTACTCCATCCACGCGCCGGCCGGAAACCCGGGGTTAACATCGTAATTTGCAGAAAACATTGCTGCTAATTTTACTTCATTTAAGGATCCTCAGCTAAAGAGCTAGGCAGGTGGGGTTCCCCAATTCCAACTCCCATTGAGGGGCCCTCTGTAGGGAGACGGCCTGCGCTGGGCCCCAGGGCCCCCACCCGTCTGCCCCATGTTATAGACAACTCGCCAAGATCAGTCGCTCTGCCTGTCCAAGCCAGTTTCAGCCCGATCTGTCAGGTTTCCAGCCTTCCCAATACACCTGCCTGGGGGCAACCCTGAAAACTGGAGGTGGCAGAGTGCGGAGCTTCCAGGAAGGTGGTCCAGAGGGAACCACACCTGCCGCTGCTAGTGCGCTTTTGGACACCGACAGGCCCGGAGGTCTTTAGAGGTGTCTGTTGGCCTGGTGGCTCGGTTGGCCGGAGCGCCCCCCGGGCACCAAAAGACTGTGTGGTCCATCCCTGGTTGGGGCGCGCGTGTACAGGAGGCAACCGATCGAGGTTCCTTGTCCCCTTCCTCTCTCAAATCAATAAATATCCTCCAAGGCGGGGATTTCAGAAAGCGCCTCTGTCCCGCGGTCCTGGTTCTTGCGCAGGGAAGCATGTGGGAGACCTGGAGAGTCGGGGGGCGCCTCTCTGCTTTTTGCCAAGGGGCCCCTGCCTCCAAGGAACAGGAAGGGGTGCTGTAGGGGCAAGTCACGGGGATAGAGGCTCAAGAGTTACTGCGCTTGGGGCTAATGTCCAGTGCCCAGGGTGCTGCAAGGAAGCAGAAGTTCCCCACGGAGATCCGCTGAGTGTTTGGGGACAGGCAGGTGCTGGGGTGTCACTAGTCTGCACCAGGAAAATCTACGCGGACGGCCGCGCGTCTGCCAGAGCCCTTTGCCGTCCCGGACAATGACCGCCTCACCTTTCCCTCCAGCCCCTATGGACAGTTGTGTCCCGGAGGCTTGCGTTCGTGCGTGGGTGGACAGGGCGGCTCGCTTAGGTCCTTGGGTCTGTGGGCTGGAGGGAGAGCGGCGCTGCGCCTTGCTCCTTTATTCTCAGAAGCCCACCGACGGGACCGGGCCACGGCGCGTTCCCTGGGGGAGGCGGGTCCGCCAGGGGCTCGCAGCTTTAGTCCCCGCCACTTCCACCCCTAGCTTTGGCCCTTGGGCTCCTTGCACAGAGAGCATGCGCGCGGGGTGGAGCCTGGGCCTGGCTTTTTGGGGGTTGCCGCACGAGGGCGCCATGCAGGGCGCGGACGGCCTCTCTAGCCCCATGCCATCTCGGTGGCCGGCGTGCTCCTGCGAGGGGGATCGAGGTGGGCCCTCTAGGCCCCGCATCTCGGTGGCCGACGCCGACCCCGCCCGCTCGCTTGCTCGCTCGCCCGCCCGCCCGCTCGCTCTTCGGAGCTCGGAGGAAATGGCTGCAAGGCTCTAGAGGCCCGAGAGTGGAGGTGAGGGGCGCGCGGGAGCCGGGCGGAGGGGCGGGCCACAGCGGGGCCGCACTCGGGAGCGGGCGGCGGGGCAGGGCGGCGGCGCCCGAGCCCGGCCCGCCCGGAGCCTAGGCCTCGGCGCCGGGCCGCGCTCCCGCCTGAGAGAGAAGATGGCGGCGGCCCGGGCGCGGGGGAGGGGTCGGGCCCGGGGCGGGGGGGCGCGGGCCGTGGGCGCCGCGTTCGGCCGCGGCGCCGGCGCTCTGGCGGGAGAGGGCGCGCAGCGCCGTCCCGGGGCCCCGGGCAGCTCCCGGCGCGGCGGGCCGGCTCGTCGAGACGAGTGTCGCCCGTGGCTGCGGGGCGGGGGGGCTCGGGCTCCTTGTTTCCAAACGGGCAGGGGTCCGGGCCGTCCCGGCGGCGAGGTTCCGTTCGAGGGCCTATTCCAGGCGTGCGTTCTGTTGGCTTCCCCGGGGTCGGCGGTTGTGACGGGCGTGACACTGGCCGGGCGGCGGCGGCGGCGGCGGCGGCAGCGGCGGCGGCGCGGCGTGTGGGCCCCCGGGGGCGGGCGGGCGGTGCGCGGCTCCGGGCGTTCGTGTGGCCGTCAAGCCGGCGTCCGGCCGCGCGGCTGTCGCGGCGCCCCGTCGGGCCTCTGCCCCGGGGGCTCTCCCGGGCCGCCGGGCGGCGTCAGGTTGTCTGCCCCGGCTCCCGCCCCGGGCGCTGGAGCGGGGAGGGGCGGTCTGGGCGGGCGCAGCGCGCGGCGGCCTGAGTGGGGGCTGCGGGGCACTCGGGCGTCGCCCGGACTGCGGGGGACAAGGTCCCCGCCGTGGGCCCGCCGAGGGGTGAGGACGGGCCCCGCGCCCGGGGGCGCGGGGTGGGAGGGAGGGCCGGGTTTTGGGCTCTTGGGAACGTGTCCTCAGGACGCGGCCCCCGTGCGGCAGAGCCGGTCCTGGCCGGCGCCCCGAGGTCTCCCTGCGGACGCGACCGGCGCTTTCGGCGCGGCCTGTCCGTGGACAGCGGGACCTGCGGTCTCTGCGGCGAGCGCCCGGCCTGTCCAGCGGCGGTCTGCTGTGCGTCGCGGACTGGCCCCGGGGCTGACGCAGCGAGCGCGGAGGGGGCCGCCCGGCTGCGCCCCGGAGCCCCGCGCCCTGCGACGCGGACACCCGCCGTGGATGCGGCATCGGCGTCCGGCCCGCGGCCCTCTGCCGAAAGCCACGGCTCAGCACCGCACCGCGCTGACCCGCGTTTTCGCAGACTGGCCACGAGTTCGGGGTTAGCGACCCGCGCCTCTCGCTCACTGCTCGGGTTCCAAGAGCCTCTGCTTGGAGCACCGGGCTCAGCTCCGGAGGTTCTGGCGCGAAGAGAGGGCGCGGATCCACGGTGTGGCCGGCGGCGCCCCCCCCCCCCCGCCCGCGCCCCGGTCACCAGCGTCTCTTCTGGCCGCGGGCCGGCTGAGGACAAGCCGTGGGGCGGGGAGGGGGCCGGCGCGGCGCTGTGGCGAGGCCGCGGTCCTGCTGTTGGCACTGAGAGTCGGTCTCCCCGACCACGAGGCGGTCCGGCCCGGCAGCCCAGGGACCCTTCCTTGTTGTGCTGGCTTGTCCGGTGTTCCGGGTCTTTAGTGTCCCCCCGCCCCCAAGATTTTACTTATTTACTTCTTAGAGGGGAAAGGAGGGAGAAAGAGAGGGAGCGATCGCCCTGTGAGAGAAGTATGAACCGGCTGTGTTTTTCACCCGCCCCCAACCAGGGAACCTGGCCCATAACCCAGGCCCGCGCCCCGAATGGGAATCCAACCGGTGGCCCTTTGGTTCGCAGGCCGGCGCTCAGTCCTTTGAGCCACACCAGCCAGGGCCTGAGTCTTTTTTTATGCACCTGTCCGATGACACCAAGTGACTTCATTGGGCGCTCGCAGACCAAAGACTGTTCTCGGGCCAGCGCACTGTTGTCCTTCGGTCGGTGCAGTGTGGCCCCGTGTCCCGTAGAGGCCTGATTCCTCATACACTTGGTGGGCTCAGCAAGTCCCCTAAGAAAGCTTCCCCAGTCTCACTTTTGCATTTTTCTTATTTGAACAGTGTGGTCATTTTCCAGCGATGTCTGATGCTGCCCTTTTTACAGTCAGCGTCCAGTGACCTGTGTTGAGTCCGGCACAAAGGTTCTGTGGTGGATAGCTAGTGGAGACGCACCCGTCCGGCAAGGGGCGACTAGACAGGGCCCTGGCGCTCACTGACCCGTCCAGTGGTCTCTCCTGGTTGGATCTCACTTTGTTTTTGGAGTAGTAATTTCGAGGGTTAGCTGTTAGGTGAAGCTGGAACAATGACGGGGTTGTAATGAGAAGGCTTGCAGCCCCGACTGAAACGGTTGTCGTCAGCAGGTGGTGGCGACCTTGTGTGTCATTTGTGAAGCAGGCATTTCTCTCTCTGGGTGTCAGACTCAGACGCTGTGGTTTTATTTCACGTGCTGAAATGGACGCTGAGGTGGCATCTAATACACCTCTATGTGACTGCGAAGGGGGGCTTTTTTCCAGTGTAAAGGTAGTTTTACTGTGCTTTGAGATAGAAAGATAAATGTACATGCAGAAAATTGAAACAACTGAGATACTTTTGAAGAAAGCAGAAATACTAGCAGTGTCACCAGTGGAAGCCCGTGTTGCAGCTGTTCCGTGTGGGTTGCAGCCTGGCCTGGGGCCCGTGGCCGGGGCTTTTCGCCGAGAGTGGCTGCCGAGGGCTGACTGGTGACATGCTCTCCTCCCTCCGTGTAAGGGGCCCTTTCCAGAGCCTGGGCTGGAGCCTTGGCACTGCTCTCATTGCAGCTTCAAAGCGCCCCGTAGTTTGAGTGTCCTTGACCTTTCACACCAGTTTCCTGGCGGTCTGCATCGGAGCCCTGGAGGCCCACCTGCCCTTTCTAGTTACCTGCCAGGTCGGAATGTAGAGCCCGCCTGGCCCGCGGGGCAGGGATACTGCCTGATCAGTCCCTGTGCTTATCACCTGGGGAGGTTTTCGGTAAACACTTGTCGAATAGACTCTCTAAGGGGGTTTCTCTGCAGTTCACCAGTGCAGTCCTTGTCACTTTTAATTGATGCTGCCCACTCTTACTGCACACTTGCCCACTGCGAACACTGCTGGCTGGTCTTGACATGGTGACGTTTCAGATGCCTTTTTGGGAGGCTGTGAGGTCACAATTGGCCCCATTTCCCAGGCCAGAAAGTGCAGCCCAGAGAGGTGACCTGCTGTTAGGTGTGCAGCTGGGATCAAAGCCAGGATATTTTGATGTAAATCCATTGTGTCCCTTAGCCCCCAATCTGCTTATCAGAGGACTTAGCCCACTTTGGGGAGCGGCCACGTTGCAGCCAGTGGGCAGGGGCTCTCCTGGGTGCCATTGTCAGGACCAGGAGTGCTGAGTGGCCCCCCAGAGATGCAGCCCCCCCCCCCCGCCATGGACTCTTAGGGCTGGGTAGCCCCTAGCCTTGGACTCCGGGTTTGTTGATGCAAATGGAGCGGCTTTCCCTCTATATGTCGGACAGTCCTCCTCGGCCGCTTCCCAAGCAGCACCAACAAGAGCAGGCAGCCGCCTCATACCCAGGCCCAGCTCTGCGCGGGCTGTGGGCACAGCCCAGGCTGTCCTCTTGTTTACCCTGCCACATCTGTACCTAAGCTTGGACCTTTCCCACTGCCTCCCAGTCAGAACCAGACATAGAAGCCTCTGCCCATCTTGGGGAGGAAAGGAAGACCCAGCTGAAATGCACGGTGACTTCTTCACTTGCCTCCAAGGTCCCTAAGCATCCTTTCTGTCACCAGGAGGGCCTTGAGAGGGGGTCACCTCTGCTCACCGAGCGCAGGCCTCTGTGCAGGCTTCTCTCTCCCCTCCAGACCACACTCTGGACGTGGCGGTGGGCACAGGGAGCGCTTCAGTCTCCTAGTGGGAATGGGCCTCTTCTCTGCAGTCAGAGCCCCTGGAAGAGGCCCCTGCCTTGTCGTCGTCCCAGCTGGAAGGGCACTGGGTGGCTTGGGGTCAGGCAGCGGCCCTTTGGGTTCCCGAGTGTCTGGGCTGTGCCCTGGGTCAGTCTGTGAAGTTAGAGCCTGACATAGCCCAGGGAGCTTCTGTCGATTGGAGTCACGCCTAGCGATGCAGTCACAGCAGATGTTTGCCCTTACTTACGATAAATGTCTGTAATAATAAATTCTTGCGTGTTAACACGAATACCATCTTATGGAAAGTATTTTCCAAGACATGAACAACTGAGTGAGAAAGGTGCATTGTTTTAAGTTTTTGCAAGTGTCTCTTATGTCTGGCTTAGCTGACAACAGCTGGACTCTCACATCTGCTTCTGGAAGATTCCACCACATATTCCCAGTGAAGAGGGCATTGAGGCCTTAGTGTTGTGCAAACAGCTTGACCTTGAGGACCTGGGAAGGGCTCACGGGCCACAGTAAGAACCCCTGCTCCGGACAGTGGTTGGAAATCCTTGTGGCTGAGAAGGGCAGGCCTAGACCAGACTCAAACACTGGGGAAGGGAGCTTCCTTTTGGGAAGACAGGCAGTGTGTTTACATGTTTTGAAATTGGCTAGACCATGGAACTTGCTTTTTAGGAAAAGGCTGGTTTGTGATCACAGGTGGAAGTGTGTGGGGGCACACCCTCTCCCCAAGTGGATGGCCTGAAGTGAGGCCAGGGTGCCTGCTGGGCAGGGGGCACTGTTCATAGGTCACAGCGAGGTGCCTGAGGGGGACAGGTACTGTGGTTTGGATGTTAAATACATTTTGCATCTGTTGTAGGCCGTTGTCTAATTATTTTTTTAAAGATTTTGTTTATTTACTTTTAGAGAGAGGGAAAGAGGGAGAAAGAGAACCATCAACCTGTGGCTGCCTCTGTGCGCCCCCTACCGGGGATCTGGCCAGCAAGCCAGGCATGTGCCCTGACTGGGAATCGAACTGGCGACCCTTTGGTTCGCAGGCCAGTGCTCAGTCCACTGAGCCACACCGGCCAGGGCAGATGTCCTTTAGTTATACACCACCTCCATAACACCAGCTCCTGCTGTGATGAAAATGGGGAAGAGAGTGGTCTGTGTCGGGCTGTGGTTAATTTGTTCGGGTGTTACCCCAGGAGACCACGGCAGGGCACAGGGATCTCGCAGTGGTGCCCTGTAGGTGCCAGAGGGAGTCAGTCCGGCACAGATGCACTCGGGGCCCAGACAGATGCCGTCTTCCACGGCGCGGGTGTGCGCAGCACTCAAGACCGCGCTTCCCTGTTCGCGGGGCGGGGGCGGCCACAGCCAGGTCCTGCACGGGGGCTTCTGCACAGCACCGTTTGCTTCCCACGGCTCTGGAGGCCGAGACCAGGGTGTCAGTGTGGGTAGAGGGGATAAGGGAGCAAGCTCTTCGGGGTCCCTTTTTCGGGGCACTGGTCCCATTCATGGGGCTCTACTCTCGTGATCTGAGCACCCCCCAAGGCCCCCTCCCCCAATGTGTGCAGGGGTTCGGCCTCACGTAGGAATTGGGCGGCGCACAGGCCGCAGTTGAGGAGACGCCTGCCCTGCTGGCCCCATTGACTCGTGTAGGGAGCGACCCACCGAGGTTGGAGCCTGTGTTTGCACCCGAACCAGGCAGACAGAAACTAGAGTGCCCATGGCCCCAGCAGAGGGGCCTGCCCCGTCCTGCAGAGCTTTCAGAGTGACAAGGATTGGCTCTTTGTCTGTGCGCAGCTGTGCAGCAGACGTGCCTAAAGACCCCGGGAACAGCAGGGCTGCCTCCAGGATCCCCTCGATGCCCCTTGAGGAAAATAGTGTCGTGGGCCCTTGGTCTCATCGGAATAGTGGCTTCGTGACCCAGACCTGACCGCTCGACTTGTGTGGTGAGCGGGCGTTTGCCACCGCAGGCCTGTGGGGTTGGTGAGGGCAGAGCGGCCACGGGCCGAGGACGGCCACCGCTGGCACTCAGAGCGTGGCCCCCTCTCAGGATGTGGCGAGAGATGGGAATTTGGGAGCGCGTTGTCCTTAGTGACCCACAGCCCCGTTAATAGAAGCTGGACTGTCAAAGGCTTTGATTGGGGGATCTTTCTCCTTTCTTCTATCGTAACATAAGAAACTTTTAGCTGGCGTTTACACGGTCCCCCCTCACCCACAGCAAAGGGTCCGTACTGCCAAACGCGATTGTTGTCTGCCTCAGACTGGCCTGGCAGAGCTGCGAGTTCTGAGTCAGCAGAGTCCAAACTGACGAGCTTATGTTGTAGCTTTGGGATATGATTTCCGGCTGGCAGGTCTCGATTGTTTCCAAATTTAAATGGGATGTGAGGTTCGGATGGACACGGTGGTACCGCCAGCAGGGGCAGACCCCATGTGTCCTCTTTGAGGAGAAGTGGTCACACCACAACATTGGGAGCCCCATGGGCGGAGCATGTGTTTCAGAGTGACTCAGGGATTGGCCAGAACTGCTGGGCTCAACCCGGGCCTCCTGCTGCTCTGTGAGGGGCTTCAGCTCAGCCGCAACCACCGTTCACGCGGCTGGTGTTTGCGGCTCATGTTTTCAGCGACACATAACATTTTGTGAGGGCACTTTCAGTTTTAATTAACTCACTTCAGGCAGCTTAGCACTCTAAAGAGGTGGAGGATGGAGGCACGGAGGGTGGGGGGCCGGGGGCCGGTTTTCGGTCGGTTTTCTGGAAGGCTGTGCTTGGCCCCGTTGGTCACTGACCCCAGGTCTGCGTCAGGGCTTGCACTTGGCGCTGTTCGCACACTCAGGGAAGTGCCTTGTTATGGGAGTTGCGAATGTGTCCCTGGACCCCTGGAGGCGCCAGACCCTTTTGTGGACTAAGAGGTGAAAACTCCACTGTGACAGTCGTCATTGTCAGCCTTCTCCACTAAGTTGACATTTGACCCGTGGTGGTGCAGAAGCAAATTAGGGTGGTGACATCAGACCCAACAGTGCTCCCCACCTCTGTGCACCGCCTTCCTTTAGTGTCTTTGAGGCAGGTAAGGCAGCTTTATGCAATCTCCGCCCTCAGGGGCCACCTTTCTGATGCACCCTGATGGGCCAGCACCTCCGCTGCACCCTAGGCAGGTGGCATCTCCAGGACAGCCCTTCGTACCTGAGAGGACAACTGACAGCCTGCAGTTTTCAGACCTGGGGTTGGGCAGGCATTTTCTTGAAGATGAAGGATGTGAGTCTCAAGGAAAACAGCCAATAGCATTTGTTGCTAATAAAATTCCAGCTTTCAAATAAGCATTCGAATTTTGAAAAACTTGTATCTGCCATTGTGAGTCTTCTTGATGGCTTCCCAGTGGTTAAGCTGGTTGAGGAGGCGGGTGCCAGTGATACGTTAGCACGTGTGTGCCCTGTCCTCCTTGTCATCTGGTGGAACGTGCTGCCCTTGGACTTGCGTTAGTCGATGCTGGGGGTCCAGATGGCCGTACAGTTTCTATCTCCACGTGGCAGCTAATGGTTATGACGCGGCTCCTGAAGACTTGGTATGGGGGAGCAGAGAACACCCACAATCACCTAAAAAGTCTCTTTATCTTTCGGAAATAGCTATGTATTCGGCATAAACAAAAGCTCTTTGGGTCCTAAGTTTTTAAGTGTGTAAAGAGGCCCTGAGACCCAAAAGTTGGAAAGTCGCCTTTGAAGACCCTCGAAGGGGACAGGTCCTGTTCCTGGCACCCTTTCAGCCCGCAGGGCTGCCTGGCAGGTGCGCAGACCCTGCTGTTGACAGCGGCTGGGCTTTCCCACCCAGGGTCCCGTAGCCTTAGTCCTGCCTCCACTTAGCAGCAAGTGGAGCGGTTTCCAGCTGAGAAAAGTTCACCCTTAGGGATTTACCAAAGATAAGTTCTTCCAGGGCATTTGATGTTCGCCTACAGTTTTTTTCACTTTCCCAGTTTCAAGGATGCCCACCATTTTTTCTCGGGGAAAGTCGTTACCACTGTGACGGGAACTCATGTTTATGACCGTAGTCCTCCTGTAGGAGGTCCTGGTGGGGTTAGGCTAAACCCTTAATCCCCAGTTGGGTCAGGAACTTGGCACTTGACTGTAGACGTTTCCTTTGTCTTCCTGTGCATGAGCTGAAATTTCGTATTGAAGTTTTTGTGTTGACCTGGCTGGTGTGGCTCAGTGGACTGAGTGCCGGCCTGCGAACCAAAGGGTCCCCGGTTCGATCCCCAGTCAGGGCACAGGCCCGGGTTGCAGTCCAGGTCCCCAGTGGGGAGCGCGCGAGAGGCAGTCACACTTTGATTGTCCTCTCCCTCTTTCTGCCTCCCTTCCCTTCTCTCTAAAGGTAAATGAATAAAACCTTTAAAACGTTTTTTGTGCTGAAGAAATTTTGAAAAGCCGACTTTGCAAATATAAAAAAGTCCAAATACGTGAACTGAATTATCTGAAATGATCTGATCTGTTTTGAATTTGGACTTTATCTCATTCCACTCAACAGAAACAACTAAATTTTTGTTTTCTGGTGAATTTTCCAGCATTCAAATCAAATCAGGACATGTGTTTATCTTTCAGAGTAACAAATTTGATTTTTTTTTTTTTAATTCCTGAGAACATCTTAAAATTTTGTTCTTGGGGTTGTGAAATATACAAGTAAGGCTTATTTTCGGTTTTTTATGGGACGTCAAGTTTTCAAGCCATCAGGTTTGCCCCATTCGAGAGATTTGGTGGCTGTGGCGGGGTGAAACGGTTACTGTTTCTTTAAAAGGAGGGGCTTCAGAATGTTGGTCATTGTTCTGGGTCACTAAGGAGACCGCAGTTGTGGAGGCAGTTGGAGTGAGGTGAGGTGGGTCTCCTGGGCTGGCTCCGGAGGGGCTCTGTGGCTGTAAGACGTGTTCAAAGAGCAGTGCCCTTGTCTTGAGAGCCTTTAACTGGCAGGGGGAGACAGTCCGCCACCTGAAGAGCCGCAGGGGCGGAGTATGAGGGCCCCTGGGGGACCACGGGTGTGACCAGTGAGGCTGGCCGGGTGCAGCCGTTGGGAAGGGGGTGTTGGGACAGGAGTTCCCAGCACACGGAGGTGGCCTGTCCCTTGCTGCTGTGCACGACTGGAGGCTTCTGAACTCTTGCTGGCACAGGAGCAGTATCAAAAAATTTTAAATAACTACATTTATTTATTTTTGTCGTTCAGCCATTTCACATTTGTTTGTATTTCTCTCTGTTGGGCCTTGTGGAGCCGCGCCCCTCTCACAATAGGATCATGGCTGGGAAGCAGCTGGGGCCGGGTTACTCGCTGTAGAACCCTCCGTCCTGTCCTGCCAGGGCCAGTTCTCTTCCTGCCAACGTCCTCCCCGCCTCTCCTGGTCCCCATGTTGACACTGCGTTTGCTTTTTAACGTGGTCTGAGTTACAGCTGCTTAAGAAGTGTAACACACCTCCTTCCTCTCTTTCAGGAGCTCCTCGGGAGGCGTTCTCACAGTCGTCGGTGTCGTCGTCGTCGTCGTCGCACTGTGACCTGTGGCTACGGTGTTTTGAGGCCTGGCTGTTGCCTTAGCCAGGCTTATTGTGTTAAGGACTTCTGGAAAGTTCCAGGCTGCCGTTGTCCGGTAGGTATCAGTGGTGTTAAATGTCCTCAGCTAAATCTTAAAAGTTTGAAGTTGTGTTTTTGTTTCTAAAGTAGCATTATATGTAAAGAGAGTGATATAATGCAACATTTGTGTTTATTTGAAACATTCTGAACTGTAGCTGAAAAGTTTTTGGATGAATATGGAAAATGGTGTAAGAATTTTTCTTTTCGCTTTTTCCAAACTTTTATTTGTGTGCATTCAGTTGAAAAAGATAACTTTTACAGGGTTTTCTGGTGCCCCTATCCAGCATACAGAAAATGAAAAAGACTTCACAAATAAAACACTCAAGCAGGAAGAAGTAACAATTTGATTCAGAGCGTGTATGGAAGGAGGGCTTGACCCTCTTTCAGGGCGGCTGTCAGATTTGCTGGGAGTTCCTTTGCAAGATAGAAAGAAACACTGTTCCTGAAAGCCAGAGTCCTAGGCAGGAAGGGTCAGCAGTTGTATCAGCTCTTAACAGCTATGCCTGGGAGGCAGAGCCCTGGCCTGGGGCGGGGCTGTTTTCACTTGTAAAAGCTCCTGACCCTATGAGGTCAGCACTGCCTCCTGGCTGCTGACAGTTTGGTGTGACGTACTCAAGGTCACCAGCCAGAGCACTCTGCTTTGGGATCATGAAAAGCACCCCAATTTAGTTCAGCTGTCACCTTGGTGAACAGAGAAGTGGCATGGTCCTCTGTGGCATCTGGACTCGTGTCACAGCCACACCAGCAAGCTTCTGAGTGGTTGGTAGTGTGAGGCTGAGTTCCCTGGCGCAGGGTGGGCAGGAGACGGGGGACAGCACTTAGTGGGCAGCGGAGAGGAGGCGGGTTGCATGTGGTTTTGAATTGTGTGTGCTTTATGCTTTGAAGGTCTTTGTTCTGTGCCCGTCCTTCCCCTAGGATGGAACATGGCGTAGCATCTGAGTCATCACTGGCATTCAGGTGTGACTGAAGCACGAACGGCTCGGAAAAGAATTCTCAAGGTACATACTGTGTTTTTCAGACTTTATCATTTTAAACGGGAGTACAGTTTTCACAGACGTGACCCTTCAGTGGCCTGTTGGAAGGGAAGGGGGAAAGGAGGGGCGACTAGAGAGAAACACACGTTGAAGCTCTTGCCGAGCTTGAATAGGTGTCCCAGTTATCTGTCGCCGCATGAAAATTGCCCCACCCCAAATTTGTCCGTTTGTATCTACCAAGTCCGGGCTAAGGACTCTGGTCAGGGCTGACACGCCCTCTCCATGAGGTCTTTCCACCAGGCAGTTGGACTTCTTAATGTGGCAGCTTGGGGCTCCAAAGCCCAGGACTGGCGGTGTCCTGTCCCCTGGGCCCCGTGGGCAGAGCCAGCCTGACTCGGGGAGGGAGGCGTGGACTCCGCGTCTCCACGTGAGGGTGCCTATAAGCCAGCAGCCACGTCCTGTTTATCAGAGCAAACACTTCTGGTCCTGTCCTTGCCACCCGTGACTGTGGCTCATTTGGTGTTTCCTGCTACCTGTTTTATAAGACCTTGTCCTAAGCACTTAAGTGGCCACGCTACAGACACTCTAGCTGCATTTTTCTTTTTACTTACTTAAAGATTTTTATTTTAGAGAGAAGGGAAGGGAGGGAAGACGGGAGGGAGAGAAACATCGATGTGGGAGAGACACATCAGTTGGTTGCCTCATGCACGCCCCCTGCCGAGGACCTGGCCCCCAACCCAGCCTTTCTGTGTACAGGCTGGCGCTCATTCCGCTGAGCCAGACCAGCCAGGGCTGTTTTTCTTTTTAATGTTCAATGCATAACAATTACAGTTTTCCTCAAGCCGTTTTGAAGTACGTCCTGTACCACACTTGAGGAAACCGTGGCTGCAGGGACTTGCTTTCATGGGCATTTTCACTGCTAGTGGGCAGGAGAGCGTTCCTGTCATCTGTGCGCAAGTGGGCGACTGGAGGCCGTGCACCTCCAGCTCCGTGGCTCCCTGCTCCCTCGCCGAGGAACGTGGTCTCGTTAACATTGGTCGTGGTTTGGTTGCATTTCCCCATTAGGTATGGATGAGAAAGGTGACCCGAGCAATGAGGAAGCCCCCAAGGTCATCAAACCCACCAGTAAAGAGTTTAGGAAAACGTGGGGGTTTCGAAGGACCACCATTGCTAAGCGAGAGGGCGCTGGGGACGCGGAGCTAGACTCTGTGGATCAGCAGCCCCAGCAGCAGCAGCAGAGCCTTTCCTTGCGACGCAGCGGGCGGCAGCCGAAGCGCACCGAGCGGGTGGAGGAGTTTCTCACGACGGTCCGGCGCAGAGGAAGGAGGACTCTGCCTGTGTCCCCTGAGGACCCCAGTGAGCCCACCTCCTGCCCAGTCACGGATGCGGAGACCGCTTCGGAGGGGAGCGTCGAGAGCACCTCTGACAGTAAAGGCGGGCCCAAGGCCAGCCCTGCGGGCGGCAAGGAACGCCCGGTCTCGGCTGCGAAGGTCAAAGGAGGTGATGGTGAGGATGATACTTCTGACAGCGACAGCGATGGGTTAACCTTAAAAGAACTTCAGAATCGCCTGCGAAGAAAGCGAGAGCAAGAGCCAGCTGATCGGCCCCTGAAAGGTGCCCTGAGTCGCCTGAGGAAGAAGCGTCGAGAGGAGGACCTGACAGAAACTGTGGACATGGAGACGACTGAGGCCGTAGAGAGCTCCCCGCCCTGCCAGCAGGAGCCTGCTGCCGAGCAGGCGGTGAGCGGCGACCGGGAGAGGACCTTGGAAGGGCGGGCGGCCCCGGGGGCCCCAGCAGAGGGCCCCAGCGGCTCTGTCAAGCCCAAGCCCGAGTGCGAGGTGTACGACCCCAACGCCCTGTATTGCATGTGTCGTCGGCCTCACAACAACAGGTGGGTTGTGGGCGGGCCAGGTGCCTGCTGCCTGGGTTTCAGGGAGGGCCCCGCGAAGAGAGCAGTGGGGGAGGGCTTCGGTCGGGTGGCCTTCCTGGCTGCAGCGCTGGGCGGAGCGAACAGCTCGTGCCGTTGAAAAAAATGAACAGGTCGTTCGTGTGCAGGAAGGGGCCCCCACTGCGCACGAACAACCTGGGCCCCCACTGCATGCACTGTGGTCACCACTGACCCCTCGGCTCTTCACCGCCTGGGTCACACCAGCCCCGTGTGGCCAGTGTGCGACGCGGCGGACAAGGTTGTCACTGTCATCCCAGAGGCCTTGAGGCACTGCTCTGGTGCTGTAAGGGGACCAGGGTCTGGTTCATTGGGTGGGAGAAAGGCATCGTTGCTCCTTTGTGGGGATGTACCGAAGGGCTGGGGGGCGGGTGCCAGGCGTCCTGTAGCTCTCTTAACATGCTCCACTCAGACCAGACGGAATTCGCTTGCTCCAGGGCAAGGAAAAGGGCCTGTTCTCTCCCCTTTTCTGTACGTTTGCAGTTTTTTTAGCAAGGTTGAAATGGACTGGATCTATTAACGATGTATTTAAAGTTGAGTGTATGTCTTTGTTTCCCATTCCTGGTTATTTTCTATTTTCAGATTTATGATTTGCTGTGACCGATGTGAAGAATGGTTTCATGGCGACTGCGTGGGCATTTCCGAGGCGCGCGGGCGGCTCCTGGAGAGGAACGGGGAGGACTACATCTGCCCCAACTGCACCATCCTGCAGGGCCAGGACGAACCGAGCACCGAAGTCATCCCCCAGCAGGAGGCAAGGCTGCAGCCTGCCGACGCTGATGGCACGGACTGCACGAGCATGGGGACCATAGAGCAGAAGTCTGGCGAAGACCAAGGGATAAAGGGGAGAATTGAGAAGGCTGCGAACCCGAGCGGCAAGAAGAAACTCAAGATCTTCCAGCCTGTGAGTCCTGCCTGCCGGGGCCGGGGCTGGGGGCCTGGGGGCGGGGGGCGACTGCAGCCTGGACGCTGTGGACCAGTGTGGAGCCGGGAGGCGCTGCTTTCTCTTGGCACGATTTGGGCTTCCCAGCCTTGGCATCTGTAGAGGGCGGGCTGGAAGGAAGGCCGCGTTGCCTTGGGCCCTGCAGGCCGGGCCTGGCCTCCCTGCTCCTGGGTGACTGTCCAGCCCCGGCACTGTTACTGGGGACTTAGCGTGTTCTCTAAATGGACTCGCTTGTTAGAGCATCTCTCCTGCTGTGTTCCAAACAGGACCTTGTGCAACACATTCCCCACCACCTTGGAGTCAGGGAGTGAGCGTGTCCCTGTCTGGCCTGCACCGCCTTGATGGAGCTGGTGCTCTCGTGCTGGCCTCAGTGGGGACACCCGGGGTGGGGGTGACAGCAGCGCTCGAGGGGCTACCTGGGGTATGTTTGATCTTAGCCACAGGCAGCCCCTAGCCCACTCTCCACAACCCCTGTCCTGCCTGCCTGTGCCGGCTGTTTACACAGTCCTCCCCCCGCTGGTTTTCAGACCCCTTCCCCGGGCCACCAGCCCCTGCCATTGGGCTCGGGCTCTGGCTCTGCGGGGTCCCTGCTCCAGCGTCGCCTTATACCCGCCCTTCCTGCTGCCACTGGAGTGGCCAGCGGGGCTTGTGGGGGGTTGCCCCTGCTGGTGCTGGCCTGCCCGGCCTCCAGCCCGTACCTCAGCAGGTGCCCAGCGGCAGAGGGCTGGGAGGCGGCTGTGTCAAAGGCGTCTCTGCCGTTGCATCCTGTGCTGTGCTGGCTGCAGGAGGCGGGACGGAGCGTGTAGTAGGGCTCCGTGGTGAGGCATTCACAGACACTGGGTGGAAATGTGATACTGTTAGCGCTTGGAGTCACTGGGAAAGTTCACGGAAATGTACCGTTAGTTGGTGAAGTCATTTAGTTTCGTGTGTTTATCATTGTGTTTGAGACTAAGTTTAAATTTTATCTTGAGTGAAACTTGGGTTCTATGGAGGAAAAACAATTACCTTAAATACTTAATTAGAGACGTAAGGTTTTGCCCAAGGATGTTCGAGGGTGTGTTTACGTGTGTTTGGTCTGGGCCATCAGAACGTAGCCTGTCATTAGGAGGAGGAGCCACCAGACCGGCTTGTGTGCGCAGCAGACCCCTGCAGGCTGAGCGGGAAAGCCCTCGCTGCTCATCCTCGGCTCAGTTTCCGGGGGCTGGAAACCGGAGCCAGGCGTAGCTGGGCCCTCTGCGGGGGCTTGTCCAAGGCTGTGCTGCAGAGGCCGGTGTGGGCCGGGCCCCCGGGCTCGGCAAGAGCAGAACCACTTCACGAATGGCTCACGTGGTTCTATGTACGATGTGTCCCGTGTGGCTGTTGTGGTTGATCTGAGAGGCAAGCTTGACGGGGTGTCTTGGATTTCCCCAGCAACCCCACCCTTATAGCCTGGCCACAGGGCCCTCTCAGGAGGCCTGCTTTCCTCCAGGTGAGCAGTGCCACCTCCTCTCCGTGACAGAGCCGGTCCCTCTGGGAAAGGTTTTCTCCCTTTTGTCAGACCCTTTCAGTGAATTCAAAATCACCTGGTTTGGGTCCTTAGTTACATCTACAAAAATTCCTGTTTGCTTTATAAGGGGAGCCTAACTGTAGGTGTGAAATCGAACCTCTTGCAAAGGGACACAGACTTCATGTCCGGCGGTGAAGCCCTGGGGTTCCCTTAGAGTCCTGTCCCCTACTGGGGCATGAAGGCAGTAGTGCTGTGTGTACCTTACGTGGGGAAGGCAGTGCACTTGGAGTAAACAAAAATAGTTTTTATTCACATTAAAAATACCATCAGTGTCTCTTGTTTAAAAACTGTGCCCTCAGTACTAGAAATCATGATTTACAAAGTGCCGTAACTGCTGGACTTGCTCAGTCTGAAGTCACGTGTCCTGTTCTGCAGGTCTCAGAGGCTCCCGTTGCCGCCAAGTGCATCGGGCCTGGGTGCTCGAGCGTGGCGCAGCCCGACTCCGTCTACTGCAGCAGCGACTGCATCCTGAAGCACGCCGCGGCCGCCATGAAGGTCCTGAGCGCGGGGAAGGAGCCCAGAGCCAAGCCCCGAGAGAAGGCCAAGACCAGGCCGGAAAGGCTGCTGCTCCCCAAGTGTAGCGTTCAGGTAGGTTGGCCCAGACCACCCCCAGCGCGAACAGCCAAAGCACAAGTGCATCCGAGTCTCGGCCTCGCGGCTGGCTTGCAGAACATGGGGACAGCAGCGTAGGGCCGAGTTGGGTTCTGTCACCTCTTCCGTTGGTCTCCACTTTGCCCAGCGGTCCTGCCGTCAGAGTCACCAGTGAACATATGTTCTCGCTCCCTTTGTGCTCTGCCCTGTGGCCACGGGGTCGGCTGATGCGAAAGCAGTAAAGCCCAGGCAACTGGCTGCTGTCCCTCAGCCAGCAACCTCCCGGGGGGCGGCCGCAGGCAGCCAGTAGGGTGGGGCGCAGGCAAGAGCCTCTCACTGAGCTCCGATGGGTCTCGGGCATGTGTGACTTGGGAAGGGCCAGGGTGTTTCACAGGTAACAGGCACTCACCTCCACTTAAGGCCACCCTGGAGTCAGCTCAGACGACATGGCTGCGTGGTGACCCCTGCGCCACTTAAAACGAGCGGCCCTGCTGGGGGCTTCCCGGCACATGTAAATGCATGTTGGGTCTTCCAGTGACCTAAGGGTTAGGACTGGCGATTCTGAATCAGAATTGCTGCCTCCAGTAGGTGTGACCATGCAGGGCCCCCGAAGGAGAGCACAGGCATGTGGGGACCCTGACCTTCTCGCCCAGCGTCACCCCTCTTCTCTCACCAGCCACTGCCCCCCGACCCCTCGTGCCTCCTTTTGTGGCCTGCTCAGGCGGCATGTGTGCTCTCTGTTCCCCTGGCTGCCTTGCGTTTCAGCAGGATGACATGTGGCTCTGTGTTGAGCCTTCACGCCACTCAGGTTGAAGTCCCAGCCACTGCGAGTATTGAGGCGTCGGCTGGTGATGAGAGCAGTTGAGCTCTGGTGTTGAGGGGACACGGTGCCCAAGCGCAGTGTGGGGAGGGGTTTGAAGTGGCCCCAAGCATGTCTTCACCCTCACTGGGAAAGGAGGCGCGTGAAGGCTCGGTTCCGATCTCCTTAATGATGGGGGTTTTACTGATTATCCAGGCAGGCATTAAAGTCTCTTCTCTGCACAAGAGACCAGCTCCAGACAAGAAAGAAAACACCGTGAAGAAGGCAGTGGTGGCCCCTGCTAGGAGTGAGGTCCTTGTTAAGGAAGCACCTTGCGAGAGCAGCACGCCGTCCTGGGCCAGCGACCACAATTACAATGCAGTAAAGCCAGAGCAGACTGCTGCCCCGTGGCCGTCACTGTTGTATAAATGTATGTATCACCTAGGGGTGGCCTCTGGACCCTTCCCTGTCTTTCTGGACTGCCGTCCACTTGGGACTGTCCAGAACTAGGAGGTGTAGCCAGGCTCGGCCGCACCTCCGAGGATAGAAGCCAATGCCCTGGAGCCGCATGGGCTCACCCGTGGTCTGTTTTCCACAAAGCCCTGCAAACCTCAGTGCTGAATGTGGCACCTGGTGGTAGAGGTCTAACCTGTTTTTATTATCAGGCGCTGGTAAGTATTTGTATTGTTGCCAACAGAGTCCGATTAAGCAGGCGCACCCGCCCTGCACTCCGAGGTCATTGACCACTCCTGCGGCAGGCGCCTTTTTGTCCCAGCCCTGTGGGCTGTGCGGGTTACCCGCATGGCCCCAGAGCACGTATGGCTGTCACCTCCTTTGTATGTCGTGGGATCTCTTTCTGCAAATTAGCATTGCACTGGTAGCCAACGGAAGTTTAACTTCTGAACGGACAGAAAATTTCCGTGTTGAGTCCACATAGCACACACCCACACATACACACTGCAGCGCTGCGGCCATGCCCCGAGCCTCACGTGTCCCAGGTAAGTGGGCGCTGGGCCTCTTGGAGCAGACCGCCGCAGTGGCTGGACGCCGGGCTGCCGGGTCGTGCCCCACCGCCACCTCCAGCGAGAGGATCAAGGTATTGCCAGTCGTCTTTGAAATCCCAGATTCAGTTATGCAACAGAATCTTTTTTGTTTGTTTTCCAGCTTCTCTCTCCAAAATTAAATTTTGGAAATATAAATTGATCTACAGGGCACATCTTATTTTGTTACTAAAGTTTTTTTCCCCCATTTTTATTAATGCTTTTATCCTGTTTTATGTCTCTTTAAAAAGCACCGCCAGGTTAAAAGCCCTGAATTCCAGGACTGGAGAGGCGTGTGGCCTTCTCCTTCTAGTCCCCTTTGTCTCCGAGGGCGGGACTGTGCGGGCAGGGCTAGTGGGGTTAGAGAAGGCGGGGCTAAAGACTCAACTTCAAGAATGTAAATGGCCTGAGACCTACGTAAATTGCAAAGCAATGCTAGATTTTTTATATATATACATTTTTAGGAATACGTTGTTAAATACAGTTAACTGTTTGTATTAAAGTGAGTTTGATACACCTCAGGTTGTTGAGCTAAGACTTTCATGCTGACAACATTGCCTCAAGTTTCCATCGAGTTCTAGCACCCCTACGAAATAGCACTCTTACAGAGGCTGTGAACATACGTAAACACGCATCACTCACGTGTGAACGGGGTGGGGGGTCGCCCTGGAGTCCCGTATAATGTGCTCTAGGTGTGTCACAGGCACACAGCAGAATGAGGAAACCTGGCACAGCCACCGAGGCGCCTGTTGACTAGCGCTGGAATGCTGCCCTGAGGTGCCACATGCAGTGGGGGGGTCAGGATGGCTCTCCCTGGACGCATCCCCGCTGTGATCTTGAGGGAGGAGGGGCAGGGGCTCCCCAAAGGCTTGATTCTCTGCTCACAGACTGGGTTTCGTTTCTTCTCACCTCCTCTCTCCACATCAGCTCCTCCCTGGAGCGCAACGGGTCTCAACCAACAGAAAGCTGAGACCAAGGGCTGGCTCTCCCTGGCACCCTGGCAGCTCGCAGTGGGGTCCGATGGCATCCAGAGCTGATTGAACATACGGGACATTTTTGAGCTAGCTGTTTTTGATTTTTTTTTAATCCCAGAAATGTCATCTTCCTAGAAGATGAGTGGGGGGGCAGTGAGGGAGGGGCATTGGTGAGAAGCTGACGTCAGCCCGGGGAGCAGCAGCCATGGGCCTGCCTGTCCCCAGACCGCCCTCTCACCGCTGTGGTAGCCAACGGCGGGACGGCGGCAGAGCACGGTGCACACGGACCTGCGGCCCCACGAGGACCCCGCCACCCCCTGGCCGCCCGCAGACCGTGCTTTTCTGGGCTGGGCGGGGTACGCGGACCCTCATCCGGCCCAGAGCGCCAGCACACACTCTGGGCCGCGCTCTGCGCGTCCTTTCCCAGTCCCTGGTGCTGACCTTGGGTTGCGGGTACAAGGACAACATGTCAGTGAACGTGGTGGGGGACCCTCCATTAGAGGGGTGTTGGGGCTGGCTGTGCGTGGGGGCTCTTTGTTCTCTCCCCCCCCCCCCATGGAAGTATCAGCAGGGCCTCTGTTCTTGGGGGCGGGGGGTTTGATTAACATAGTTATTCCTAATTTTAAAAATTGCTTTTGAGGTTTTCTGTACTTGTGGGAACAATTGTTTTTAAAATTTCTCCCCCAAATCCATCATGTCTGTGCTTTTATAGCCTATTTTTTTCTCTTCATTTCCACCGTTGGTTCTCCTCACAGTACCGTCCAGGCGTGGAGAGAGCCGAGCAGTTTTCGTCACAAGGCCCTGGGGGGTTTGCTTTGCTTTGTTTTTATTTTCTTGTTTTAAGACTTTATTTCTAGAGGGGAAAGGAGGAAGAGGAAAAGAAAAAGAAATATTTACGTGTGGTTGCCTCTCGCACGCCCCCTACTGGGGAACCTGGCCCACAACCCAGGCCTGTGCCCTGACTGGGAATCAAACCGGCAACCCTTCGGTTTGCAAACCGGCACTCAATCCACTGAACCTCACCAGCCAGAGCAGGCCCCGGGTTTATTGGACAGAATGCAGAAGTGGCGTTCTGGCATTCACATTCATAGGCACGGGTTCTAGGGTTTTGGACTCCTCAAATGGCTCATTAGATGACTTAAAGCACTGGGGATCTAAGCAGATTTTGACTGAAATAGGAGCTTTGAGAATTAAAATGGGAAACCCTAAGAGGACCTCAACAGCCCAATGTGTTTGGCATCTTGCCCCAGTGCGGCAGGTATCCCTGCCCCCCAGTCTGGGTGCAGGTGCCACACAGACGTCTCCGCACTGCAGAGGTGGACGGAGAACACAGACCTGCGCGTGGCCTGGGTTCCAGGAGCACGTTTCACAATTCCTCGGGGACATGCATTTCCTGTAAGAAATCGGGGGGGTGGGCGGTGTCCTAGAACCCAAGCACATTTTGTAGACATTTAAAGTGGGGATGGGGGTCCTGGGTTTTAACCATCAGTTGCATGAGCCATTTGCTCCTCTCTCTTCCGGAATTGTCCATGGCAATCAAATGTGGCTGGAGACAAGGCAAGCTTCCCACACGAACCAAGCTTTCACCCTGTTAGAGGGGCACGCCCTGCCCCAAGGAAGGGCTCGGCTCGGCATCCACGCATGTCCCACATTCTTGGTGTCAGGGACGTTGTTCTGGCATTTTTAAAGTGTGCCTCTTACAACATTCAAAGCTCTTTAGGAACTTAGCTTGGAGAAAGGTTTCACACGCACATAAACTTTAATGTTTGAGATGGAACCCCTCCGCCCCCTGTGCTGCCGCTCCCAGGGGAGGCCAGAAATACCCAAAAGCTCGGATAGGTCCTGCTCCTTCCACCTGCTCTTCAGTGACTTTCACATGACCTTGTGGCACTCTGGGTCCACCCTATGCTGATTGAAGATTGATTCTCTAGTGGCATCAGTATCTGTCATAGAGTCCTTGGTCCCCTCTGAAGATGCTTCCCTTGTAGCCTTGCACTGGGCTGCACCAGTCTCAGATGTGTTTGTGTCAAGTTGTAAAACACATCCTTGATCTTTGAGGCACAAAACCAAGCACATACTTATGTTCTTAGCTTCTGGGAATTAAAGAAGTAAACTTAGAAGACGGATAAGTTTTGCCACTTTCGTTTAAGTGAAGGCTGGGGCGACTGTCACTGTGTGAGCAGACCCGGAGGAGCTCCGCAGGAAGAGCACCCAGGTAATACCTGCTGCCTGGCCACCTGGGGCCTCCCCCGCAGTGCCCGTTGTGACCAGGAGTTCGCAGGGAGGGTGTAAGGCCCCTGAGCCCCTGCCATGTGGTTAAAATAGTAAACAGTAGGCTTGGGTGATGTTGGTTCAACTAACTAGCCATGTGAAAGTGAGGGGGCCACCTGGTGACGGCCAGGATGGCAGGAAAGCACCAGCCAAGACCCCCACCCCCACCCCCAGCTCCCGGCCACTGCACCACTGGGCTGTCCGCAAGTCCCCTTGAGTGACACACCCAGCTCCCCATGTGGCCTTGGTCACATGTCATCCCACTGTTCATGTTGAGTAATTGGACCAGTTGTTTTAAAGAATATTTAGAGGGGAAGGGAGGGAGAAAAAGGGAGAGAAACAATATGTGGTTGCCTCTTGTGTGACCCCTACTGGGGACCTAGCCCGCAACCCAGGCCTGTGCCGTGACTGGAAATTGAACCAGTGAGCCTTTGGTTCACAGGCCGGCACTCAATCCACACCCACACCAGCCAGGACCAGGCCAGTGTTTTCCTGTGCTGCCGTCCCACACGGATGTTCCGGCACACGGTGTGTGAGACCTAGAACAAGGAAGGACGTGGGCCAGGTGTACACCGGGGCTTTAGCAAACTTCTCAGGGAGAGAGCTGCACACCTCTCCACTGAGGGTGTAACTCACGGGAGCAGGACCTGGAACAAAGCAACTAGAAAAGATGTGCACGTCCCCGAGCTGGAGCCTCCAGCCTGAGCAGCCTTGGGGAGGACGCTCATTCACTGAGTGCCGTCAGGAACTGGTGTTTTCTGACAAGCAAATCAGTACTTTATGGTACTGATGGAAGAATAACAAAATACTTAAGCAAACGCAGAAAAGCAAATTTTCTCTTGCTACCGTTCATTGGTTTTTCACACTGGGAAGAACCTTGACAGGAAACAAAGTTGCAATGAGAAACTTCATTGTATGCTTCCTGCTGAGTTGACAGAACAGGTCACAGTGAACAGAATTCCCTCCCACACGCCCTCCACTCTGGCCCATGAGCCCTTGTGTGTGTCCCTGTTACAGAGACAGTCTCTACAGGGTGGACTGCCAAGTGGGCATGGGGCCCAGTGGGTCGTGCTCGTGTGGGGCAGGGGCCTGAGTCCCGAGTCTGGGCAGTGCCAGGGAGAGGGTGCCCCAGCGAGGGCCTCCAGTCACTTCCCTGCACCTGCTGTGTGGTTGGGCTCACTTGTCACCCCAGACACTGGATCTCTGGCTTTTGCAGCCAATCGTCTGTAAGAAGCAGGCCTGCCACAGGCATCAGTGTGACTGCCTGTGGTTGGGAGTTTCAGGGTAAAGGGCATTGTTTGGGTAGGACAAGATCTAAAGCGGTTTTTGCTGGAGGGGCTGCTCATCAGGTGCGGGGCCTGGGCAGGGCCATCCCGTGACGCCTGTCCCCAGGTGTGGGCGCTTGGGGCTGTGCTGGTTGGGAGCGCCCCCACGTTTTCACCCAGGCCTGCTGTAACTTGGCACCTGCACAGCCTCCACGTGGGGCAGTGCCGCCGGGGAGACCTGTGCCCTCCTGTCTCTACGGAGGTCCGCCAGTGCCACCCAGTGGCCACGCAGTGCCACAGCCCGCCTGGCAGCGTGGCATCGGCCCTCGCTTCACACTCACTGGGAAATGAGCCAATCGAACAGTCGCTGAGAGCTGGGCCCTGGGAGCACCAGCCTGCCTGGCTCTGCTCGGCCTTGCCCCGGTCTTCCCCCGGCCTTCCGGCCCCTTCACAGGGGGGCCCGCGACAGAAGCCGTGGTCTGGAGCAGGGACCTGGCCCACGGGCAGCCTTGCCTCCCACACCTGCTAAGGCATCTGCTGGCTCCTCAAGCCAGTCGAACCTGGAGCTGGCGGCACGCCGGCCCCAGGGGTGGGAGCTGAGGGCCCCTTGGCCGCCAGGGGAGCCTGAATGGGCGCCATGCCAACGGGGAGTCTGGCCGCTCGTGGGGTGGCCACCGTCCCTGAGGCCACCCCACCGTGGGATGTGCTGCTGCTGCTCCAGACTGGCATCCTTCTCCCCAGTTCCCAAGTCGCTTCTGGCCCTCTGAGAAGCTGTGTGCAACGGGGCAGGTGGGAGTGAATTTGGATGAAGGTTTTGCAGACTTGATTGTCGTTCCACTCAAAAACAACAGTGTTTCTGTTAGAACCTTCCAGCACTGTACCAGGGTCACTGTTGCACCAGTGTGTCCCGAGTCCAGCTTTCAGTGGGACCACATGTGCCAATGGGTGGCAGTTGTGTGGATGTGTTCGTGTGTTTTAAATGTCCCTTCAAAATAGAAGAGGGACGAGGCCAACTTGCTGTTGGAGTCCACCGGCTTCAGACATTTTGCCAATAATTAGTTCAGTGATATCTCTTTGTGCTCTCTGGGGGTGGGGGGCAAGTAAGGGCTAGTGAGGGTTGACTTTTAAAAGGCAAAAGCAATTAATTTTATGAAATGGCATAGCAGCTCAGGAGAGCCGTCCCCTGCATTTTAAATGGGCCGAGGGCGTTTGCCGTCGCTGCTCCCGGGCAGCAGCTGTCCCACGGTGTGTGGGCGCGCCCTGACAGCGAGCTCTCGGCAGGCCCTCCCTGGTGAGCCGGCGCGCGCCTGCTCGCCCAGCAGTGTGGGCCTTGGGTTCGGACCTGGAGGTAGAAGGGCCCGGGGCAGGCGTTGCAGGCAGCGCCCGGTCTGCCACCAAAACAGCAAGCACGTAGAACTGCTCACTTCGCCCCAGGCTCTGTGGCACAGCTGCCTGGGGCGTCAGAGTCAGGCCCCCCAGGTTAGAAGCGCTTCGGGCCAGCTTTTTAGAGCTACTCGAAGGTACACTGCTCAGAGGCACTCTGCGAGGGTTGCGTTTGTAAAAGGCGGCTGCAGAGCTGGTTTCAGGCCCCCACTCTCACCTTCAGCAGTCCCTCTGCGACTGGCAGTGCTCGGCGGCCTCCCTCTGCCAGTCAGTGCCCCCGCCCAGCCCCGCCCTCCGCCCTGTCACTGAACTCGAGCTCGGGGCCCTGCAGGGTGGGGGCTGCCGCCCTCAGCCGCGTCCCAGCTGGTAGAGATGAGTTCCCAGGTGTCGACCCACAGCGGCTCCTTCCATATCGGGGCTGAGCTGATGAGGTAACACGTCGAACGGTGCTTTCATTTCCTTCCTGTTGTCCTGCCTCTTCGTCCGACTTTGTAGTGGGCTTTGTGTGGAGATTGGCTCCCACAGGAGCAAAGCCTTTAGAGGTGGGGCGTAGTGACGATGGGCATGGGTGACGACGTGCAGAGCGGGTGGAGAGGCTGGCTCGCTTAGGCCCGGGGGCGTCAGGGCAGGGTGCATGGGGGTGTGAGGGCTTTGGGAGGAAAATGTGGCTTTAAAGTCAGAATTGAGGCTGTAGACTGCGGACTTCGAACACTACCCTGGCGTTTGGGTCCAGGCGGTACTCTTGCAGACTTTGTAAAGCGAGGTGGTTTCGTTCCTGCCACAAAGTGGAAGAAACACCGGGTCCCTGTGTGCTGTCAGCAAAGCCCATTGCTGAACTGCCCTCACCCTCTTGGAAGAGGGGTGTCCTCGTGGGTGGCAGCCCTGGCCCTCTGCCAAGATAGGCATGGCTGGTGGTGGGGGCTGCTCGGGGCCTGGGCTGGGAACGCCCCAGCTGGGCATGCCTGGAGATAGGGCTCACCCCCTGGCACATTTCAGACTCTCCCCCCATTCCCTGGAAGTTAAAAGGAGCCCTGATAATTGGGGACCGACTGGTTGTCAACCCCTGGGTGAAATCGACAGAGCTGGAGAGTCTGCCGAAGTCCCCGTTTGGGGGTCCGGGAGGTCCTGAGGCATCGCTGCTGCCCGCGCCAGGCCAGCGCTTGCACTTGGAGAAAAAGCCTGCGCCAGGCAGGCACCTTCCCCGTTGGATCCCATGTGGCCGGTCGGTGTCCCGGCTCCCTCACTGGGCCCACTGTCCCTGCCATTAGCAGTGGCCGCCTGTCCATGTGCCGACTGGCTGAGATCAGCTGCCCACCCCTGGGACTGGGGCTGTGGCCCTGTCGCAGAACTGTCTTCCTTATTTACCTAAGACCGAAATTCTGAGGGTCTGACAGGATTGATGTAATTTGTTCTTTAGCATAAATCTCTTTTTAAAAGAAGTAGTACTGGTATCAAAAGTTTTGTGCAAGTTGAAGGGTTTTGATAATGTTTTTAGCTTTTGTCTGAAATCCTCGTTTGGGTCACAAGTACTTATATATGGCCTTAACGGGTAGTCAGACACAGCTGACGGTTGTCAGTAGGGACGTTAACGTGGCGGTGTGATCTGTTCGCATCCTCTTCGTGTAACAGTGTTCGGTGTTCCCCACGTTGCAGACTTTTGCCTGCTTTTCTATTTTATTAATGTCATCTATTGACTTTTGTCCAAAAGAATGATGAACACCCGTGGGTGACCCACTCCCACCCAAAGGACTCTCGCTAGTCTTTCCAAAGCCTTGAGGGTCAGAGGGGAGTGGGGTCTGTTTGACCCACCCTGAAAAGATATGTTTTTTTAAGTCACGTTTATAAAGAAATTGCACTTGAATTCTTAACGAAAGTGCTCTTCTAAATCAGCCTGTATTTGACGTGAGAGTCGTCTCTTCTGAAGCTTAGCTAACTTAATAAAGTGCTAGATTGGCTTTGTTGGTTGAGGTGATAGGTGTAACACGATAATACAGGCAGGCATTTCCTTCCGAAATAACGTATGGTCGCCATCCTAAGGAAACATTTTGTTTTGTGTGGTTCTAGGTTGCCGCTCAGTGGTTAGATGTCACGTGCTTTCCCCAGTGCTCCCCTTGGTGCCCCCAGCACCCAGCTGGGGCCCGGTGGGCTTCTGCTAGTTTGAAGCTGCACATGCTTCCGCGTCACCCAGCAGCGCATGTGTGGGTCATCCGGCCTCACTAACATTGAGTGTCCTTTGCAGCTGGGAAGGAAGACCGACAAGTGGAGGAGAACACAGCATCCGCAGGGCCAAAGAAGGTGGCTGCGCCGGGCCCCGCTGTGAGCAGCAGACAGCCTTCACCCCGGAGGCTCCTTCCAAAGAAGTCTCCTCCTTTTGCAAATGCGGCCAAGCCAGCCGTCAGGAAGTTGCCCTCGGGCTTCACGGGCACCATCCCCAAGCGGCCGTGGCCCTCGGCCGCCCCCTCGGGCAGTGCTCCCTCCACCAAGCAGACCAGGCTGGGGCCTGGCGCCACCACGGCTACTTCCAAAAAGCTTCCAGGCTCCACTGCCCTGGGGGGAGCCACCAGGAAGCCTGTGGCAGCCTCTGTCCCCTTGGCCTCCCCGGCCCCAGGTCGCCTGGGGACCTCAAATGCCGCCCCATCACAGCCAAATTCACAGATTCGGCAAAATATACGGCGCTCCCTGAAGGAGATTTTGTGGAAAAGGTAGGCTGTCCTGCTCCATTATCCAATCGTCTGTGGTCAAGGTGCGAAGTGCAAGCACAGGGGTTTACACCGTTCTGTCCCCTTGCAGAGCCAGTGACAGCGATGACCTCATGATGACAGAGAGCGAGGTCGGGAAGGTGGCCCTCCACATTGAAAAGGAGATGTTCAACCTGTTCCGCGTCACCGACAGTCGCTACAAGAGCAAATACCGCAGCATCATGTTCAACCTCAAGGACCCCAAGAACCAGGTGTGTGCCGCCGGCCGGGCCGGGCCGCCCGCCACCCAGGGCTGGCGTGAGGCTCGGTAGCCGAGGGTCCCCTTGCTGCACCACACACGGCACTTAGGGACACCGTGCCCTTCCGTGAAAGCCAGCAGGCATTTCAGTCCCTGCGATGCCGGCCATCAGGGTGGGCACCCAGGTGCCTCCCTGAGGCCCGTCTTTCTCACCGGATCCATCTCTCATACACCTGGCGGGAAAGCCGCACTCTTGCCGCTTCATTAGCTCCAGAATAAAGTTCACATTCTTTGTGGGAGTCTGCGGGCACCCCCACGTTTGCGCTGAGTCCCACACCTTTTCTGCCTCACTGTCGTCCCACATCAGCTGAGCGGGCCTGTCCACCCGGGTTTCCTTAGCCTCCCACTGCCAGGCTCCCGTGGGGGCGCTCAGTTCTCACAGCAGCTGGGGGCGGGCGCTGCTGTCCGTAGGGGTGGCAGCGGGCTGGCCGCTTGCCCGGGGCAGCCCCTCTGCCTCCTGGGCCATCCCTCGTTATGGTTGTCACGTCTTCTCTGCCTCTCGAACTCTCACCTGTGCCCAGAAGCGGGGTCACGTGGGAAGCTCTGGCTTTCCGCCTGCCTGCGAGCCCCCTGGCGGAGGAGGCGCCTTCTCACCTGTGCCCCTTGCATGGCCTCCTGGGGCCTCTGGCGGCAACTGCAGTGTGGGTCTGAGGCCAGTGGGGTGGCCCCAGCCCCGGTGCTTTCTGGGCACATCTGCTTCCGTGGGCTCTGAAGGGGCCGCACGCCACAAGGCCCCTTTTGCACTGGGTCCAGCGCTTCAGCCTGTGCCCCACTGTCAGTTGGCCGCCTACCCTGTCTTCTCCGTACCTTTTCTCGGATCTTAGAAACAGCCACTCAGCTGTCTGAAACCAGTGAGTGAGCGACGCTTGTTTGCAGGGCCTCTTCCATCGTGTTCTGCGCGAAGAGATCTCTTTGGCCAAACTTGTGAGGATGAAGCCTGAAGAGCTTGTGTCTAAAGAGCTCTCCACATGGAAGGAGAGACCAGCGAAGCCCGTGAGTGCAGGGGGCAGTGGCCAGGGGGCGGCAGCTGCACTTCTCTGGAAGCGAGCGCTGCAAGGTGGGCAGGAGGGAGCCCCGGCAGTGAGTGAGGCTGTGTCTTCCCTCACAGGTGGCGGAGGCCAGAGCGAAGTCACAGCAGGAGCGCAGGAAGGCGGCCACCGGGCAGGAAGCCGCTCCCGACATGGAAGACTCCCCGCCCTTGTCGGACTCGGACGTGAGCTCTTGGGTCCTGGGTCATGCAGTTGTGTTGCCCTCGGGGGCTCGTCCTAGGGGGCTCTTACCCCAAGCCAGACTGGGAAGCAGTGACCCATGCGGTGTCCCTTCTTTTCCTCTCAGGAGCAGGAATCAGTACGCACTGTCCCCGAGAAGAGCACGGCACCACCCCTGGACGTCTTCAGCAGCATGTTGAAGGACACGACAGGGCAGCACCGTGCCCACCTCTTTGACCTGAACTGCAAGATTTGTACAGGTGAGTGGGACAGGTGAGGGCGGGGCAGGCGGGGGCGTTGTTTGAAGTTGCTGACCCTTCCGTGGCAATTGTCTTCAGCCCAAATTTAAAATGACAAGGCTGGATGGTCTTCAGGAGTTGGTGAGGTTGGCCCCTGCTTTTGCGAAACTGACTGTGTGCGTGCGGGCAGACTATGCTCCCAGAGGTGTCAGACTCTGTCACCAACGCCTTCCTCATGTGCTGCAGGTCAGGTGCCATCAGAAGACGAACCAGCCCCGAAAAGACAGAAATTGTCAGCTCCTGCTAAGAAAGAAGAGTCCAAATTCAAGTACGACAGCTCTCCCTCGGAGCCAGCTGTCAGCTCGGCGGGTGAAGTGATGCCAGAGGCTCAGCCCGAAAATGCCTCTGAACCAGACCCAGAGAGCGTGTCCCAGACTCCCTCGGACAGGTGCCTCCCTGGCGCTCCAGGAGACGGCCACCCCGAGCCCTCTGCCCCAGAAGGACCCTCCGGCCCAGCCCCCAGTGGGGGTGCCGTGGTCACAACCGTCACCGTGTCTGGCCGCGACCCCAGGACTGCACAGAGTGTGGCAAGCACAGTCATGACCCCCTCGGCAGCCCACCCAGACAGCACCCAGCTGGCCGAGCCACAACAGGACGTCCTGAAGCCAGCTGCAACCCCAGTGCTGGTGCCCAAGTCCATACTAGCAAAGCCGTCCTCGTCCCCTGAGCCCAGATACCTGCTGTCTGTCCCGCCGTCCCCGAGCATCAGGTGCGGTCTCTACCTGTGGTCTCGCTCCTTGTAGATTAGCAGGCGGGGTGGGAGGAGCGATGTGGACTCAGGCCTGCACCCACCCAGCGGCGCCCCGTCCCTCTGGGGGACGGCGTGAAGCCTCGTCATTGCTCCGCACCATGGGCTCTGTCTGCCGTTTAGAAATAGAACTCCCGAAAGCGGAGATGCACATTAACGGTCTCTGGTTTTGTCGCCCGTTTACCTTATTTTTTCTCTGACTAGAACGTCCATTTACATTGTAATGATTAAAGTAGTTAATTTGAAAAAGTAAGCTGCTAAAACCTGCTCGAACTCACTCCTCTGCTGTCTCGCACTTTGGGCGTTGTTTGTGCAGAGAGCATCACTCCTCTCCTGGTTCTGTTTTGCAGCACCGCGGAGCCGCGGTCCCCCCCGGACGGAGACGCGCCCCTCTTCCTGTCTCGACTCAGCACCATTTGGAAAGGGTTCATCAACATGCAGAGCGTAGCCAAGTTTGTCACGAAGGCTTACCCAGTCTCGGGATGCTTTGACTACCTCAGTGAGGTTAGAGCCGAGCACATGTGTGCGTGCGTCTCTCGCGAGAGTCCTGGTCCCGGGGGACGGTCCCCATGGGACGGTCTGCCAGCCACGCGCCTGGGGGTGTGAGCAGGCCTGAAGGTGCCGTGGGTACTGATGGGCATGGCGGGCTGAGTCCATAGGTCAGACAGTTGGACAGAAATTCCAGTGGGAAACCGGGCCTCCTGGCTTCTAGGAAGAAGCCCAGGTCAGTCCTCCCCTCCCTGTGCCCCACTCGGGCACTGACCCGAGTGTGCGGCCTGTTGTGCACGGTGGCACCGATGATGGAGAGCAGTGACACTGTAACCTGGGCCAGGAGCGACCAGCAGTGCTGGGACACTGGTCGTGACACGTGTCCGTGCCACGAAGGGTCCGACCGTGTTCGCCCAGGCGTGCTCTGGCATGAAGCTGTGCTTGCCTCGCGGCTGGGGTAACTCAGAGCCCCCCACCCCCGCCACCACCGGCGACCGAGCAGCGTCTGCGACGAAGAGCACCATTCCCTTTGCTGTTGTCACGGTTTTCTCGACTCACTGGCTAGGGGCTCTGAGGTGGCTGCGTCGGTCTCTGAGTGTTGGCTTTTCCCGTTGCTCAGCAAACTGCATTTCATCTAGGACCTGCCTGACACGATTCACATTGGGGGACGGATCGCACCCAGGACCGTGTGGGATTACGTCGGCAAACTCAAATCCTCCGTGTCTAAGGTACTGCGCACAGTCTGTCCGCACCCACAGAAGAAGGTGCCCTGCCCTCACTTCTCATCCTGATGGGTTACCACTTGAGATGTCAGTCTGTAGCTTCTTAGCTGTTTCCAGGCAGAGTGTAGAGTCCAGTCTGGAGCTGGACAGGTCGGTGAGCGTGTGGGCACGGCAGCACGGAGGCCCCCGCCCTGACTTCACGCGCACGCGGGCCGGTGCTAGCGAGCAGTCGCTCTATGTCCTGGTGTCCTTGCAGATGAAGATGTGGGGCGAGGCCTGGTGTCAGCAGGCTGTGCTCACTGTGCACCCCGAGATTAGCCTCAACCGCGACTGCACGGGCAGTGCTCCAGGGGTGGGGCTGCCATTTGCCGCAGGTTCATGGGCCCAGCCCTCCTGCGTGGAGGCAGCTCCCATGGCTCTCTGCTTGCCCTGCATGTGGATTGTCTCATGGGTGCAAGACCCGCTCAGGTGGGTGGTAGCTTGAGGACAGAGGTGGTGAGTACAGCAGCCTGGCCGTCGACTCTGTGCTCTGCTTATCACCCCTTGGCTGACGGCGGGACAGCAGGACCACGACATCTAAGCCAAACCCTTGCGTCCCCCTCGGTCGGACCAGGCCCCGCAGGCCAACACGCCCCCCCATCTGTGTTGCAGGAGCTGTGCCTGATCCGCTTCCACCCTGCCACGGAGGAGGAGGAGGTGGCCTACATCTCTCTCTACTCCTATTTTAGCAGCCGCGGCCGCTTCGGCGTAGTCGCTAATAACAGCAGGCACATCAAAGACCTCTACCTGATCCCCCTGAGCGCCGAGGACCCTGTGCCGTCCAAGCTCTTGCCCTTTGAGGGACCAGGTAAGCGCTGGCTTCCTGGGGGGAGTCCGGCCCCTCAGACCACGTGTGTCCCCTTCCCCGACACGGAGCCTCTCTGAGCTGGTGCAGGGGTCGCGCCGCCTCCTGCACCGTCCGGGAGCGGGAGTCCGCCGTCCCGGAGCAGCGGTTAGCCGGAAGGCGGCCCTAGGCTGTCCGGGGCAGCACTAGAAGTGCTCTGGTTGTTGGCGCAAATAGTCTTAGAAACATTTTATGAAGGGAAAGACTCACAGCGCCCGGCCTTTCGTGGCCTGGGGTCGTGGACGGTTCAGTTGCCTGGGAGCCTGGAGAAGAGCCTGGGAAGAGAGGCGACACTTCACGGCAGCCGGTCGCCCCCCGGCCCCCGGCGGGGCTTCTGTCAGTGATCGGCTCAGGGGGCGCAGGCCCCAGGCTGGCTCTCCACCTCCGCTGGGAGGCCGCAGCTGGAGGCGCAGGAAACGGTAGTGGAGGAGGAGGTATTGCTGGAAATAATTACTTTCAAATCTATTGCTCAAAGTTTAGTAAGTTCTTTTATTTTTTTGCAAAATACTTTGTGTTAGCTCTTCCCTTAAAAAGTGCTGCTTTTAAAGGAATAGTTAAAAATTAGCCTTACGAAAAGCTCAGATTCATTAAGGGGTCGAGGGTGATTCCAAGGGGTCGTGGTCTGAGGGCACAGCTCTCTGTACCCTGAGAAAGAAGCTGGCAGAAGGCACCAGACGGACACGTCTTCTTGGCTGCGGAACGCTGGGAAGAGGGCGGGCCTGACATACCGTGCGTGCTCCGTGGAGGGCTCTGTCCTAGAGACAGTGGCTGAGCACGCGGACCACCACCGGCACTGCCTGTTCCCTGGCACCTCCACGTCCTCAACCTGACACCAGGCCTGGGCGTGTCTCCTGCCACGGCCCCGTACTGCTCTCACGCTGCCTCGCAGTAGCCGGGCCGGGGCAGCCTCTGCCTACAGGTGCACCTGGTCCTTGGCCGGAGCACAGGCGTAACACGAGGTGGGCTCAGCGTGCCGATTTCCAGAATCGGGGGGCCCCCAGGGGTGGTGTCATCCATAGTCCCGGGTTCAGCATTTACAGACACAGCACAAGGCGCCATCTCAGCGCCACATGCATGGGGAGAGCCCAGGACTTCAGGATGTCCCCCCTCCTCCTTGGGGTAAAGAAATGGCCCCTGCGGGGAGCAGGAGGAACCTGGGGGAGGGTCTCAATGAGCAGCTCCGCAAAGCGGCTGGCCAGGTCCCTGGAGGACCATGAGGGAAGCGTCCTGGCTCCTGCAGGTGAGGCGAAGATGCTGACCTCTCAGAACCCGTGAGGAGCCTCGGGCCAGTCCTGAGCACGGCACCGTGGGGCTCGGGAGCCTGTGATGCGGGGATGCGGACCGTCGTCCGAGTACAAGGCCTTCGTGCGCCCGGAGGCGGGTTAGCAGGGCCCAGCCCTGAGCCCTGGCACGGGAACCCACACGCTCTTCCTGCCTGGAGCTCCCCGCCGCCCCAGCTGCAGAGGGAAAGATGAGGGCTGCCCTGGGGGGGTGGGGGGCTGACCACAGGACTTGCTGGTGATGGGCCTAATGGGCCTCGCCATGCTGGGGCTTGGATACACCCCAAGGGGGACACCCAAGGGACTCACAGCTTCTCCACAACAAAGAACAAATAGTGACGAGGGTTTTAGAAACCCAAACCATTTTTGCCCGTAAGCGCGTACAGATTTTTTTTTTTAAACTTAAAGGCTTTCTTCTAAGCGTAAGCCGTTTGATTTAGGATGTTGTTTTGTATTCTGGTATCATCGTCTGGTCTGTACGTCAACATCCGTGTACATTTGCACACTCCACATCGGCTGAACCCCGACTCCAGGCCAGGGCTCCGCCTACCCCGTCTTGCACGTTCGCAGTGGGGCCTGCGCAGCCTGGGCAGTGTCCGCGTGTCCCAGTTCCGTGGCGTGCGTGTGTCCTGTGTCTTGTGTGTGTGCACCTGCAGAGGGAAGGCTGGGCGGGGTGTTCCTCCCATCATGGTGGTCCCGGCCTCACAGAGCTGGTGTCAGCACAGCCTCCTTTGGAGGACAGGCCCGGTCTCAGGGTGACGGTGACGTCCCCGGACAAGCATTCTCCCCATGGCCTGATGGGCGCACCCTTGACCCCGCTGTGGCCCTGTGCTGTCCACGGTTGTCACTCACCTGAGGTCATACCCAGTGACCGTCGACCAGAGTTGGCTGTCCTGAGGCCTTGCACTCTGTCTCCCTCGGCTCCCTGGAGGGCACAAAGCCCAGGCCTCGGGGGACACGGCTCGGAAAGCTCCAGGTTTCCGAGCTGTGGTCTGCTGTCGGGGGAGGGACCGATGTGGGCGTGCCGTAGGTAGAGAGGTACAGATGTCCCTCCACCCACCCCACCTGACCCCGGCAGTCCAGGACATGGACGGCGAGTCCCTGAGCTCTTGCTGTCCTCGCTGGAGCAGCAAGTGAAGGTGGTGACGGTGCTGATGTCAAGTCCCACCTGGCGGCCTGTGCTGGCCGCCCTCGCTGGGGCCTCCTGCTGTCCCGACCACGCCCTGGACGGCACACATGGGAGCCGTTCGCACTGGCCGCCTCGGCCACCTCGGCCACCTGCTGGCCCCAGTGCGCTTCAGGGCACAGCCTGCTGGGGCGACAGGACACTTCGTCCTTGTATACTTGCCACGACTCATCCACAGAAATGCCAGGTGGTCTCTTGAGACATGGCGGCGTTTCAGTAATGTGGCGGCATTATTTCAGAGAGCCACTGGGCTCCTGTGACCCAGCTGAGCACTGCCCAGTGTGGGTGCTCACTCAGCCCCGCTGCTGGCCCTGGCGGCTCCACCAGTGGGGATGCGGACAGTCTGCACATCCCAGGGCCTTGTTCCTGGAAGGGGGACCGGTCAGATTGAGTGCTTGTGTGTTCCCCCTGTGAGCTCAGCAGGACTGGGCCCAGGCCCGACTCCTGCCCCCAAGCGACAGGCAGGGCTCAGTTCCCCTTCGCAACAGCGGTTGCAGACCCTGCCACTCCTTAGGTGCGGACCGGCAGCAGGTGGGCACTGCCTCCTGGGTGCTGTGTGGGGTGGGGGTGGGGCCTGGCGGGGACCTCTTCTCGGAAGGTCACACCCCCAACGTCTTCCGTCCTCGGCTCTCCCTGCCCTCTTGTGAACTGGAGACTGGGGCTTCACTGTTGTCAGGTAAGCCTTTCTGTGTCCAGCCGTGCACTGCGATCTGAGCCAAAGGCCATGCTGAGTGTATCAGTCTTACCCTTTGAAACCAATAAAAAATATTTCACGGAAACTGGTCGTCTGTCTGAGTCTGAGCGTGCGGTGGCTTGTGACACCTGTCGTCGTCCCCACCGTCGCGTCCCAGGCCAGGGTGTGGGCCGTGCTGCTCAGAGCCCCGGACGGGGTTGGCCGGCTCTGACCCGAGGCGCCGAGCCCAGCGGTGTGTCCAGGTCATGTGGGCTCTGCGTGTGCGTGCGAAAGGAGGACCCCCCCCCCCCAGACCTGTGTTGGCTCCCCCTTTTCTACCCAGTTACACTGAGGGCTTTCACTGCATGACTCCCAGACCTGTTCTGTCCCAGCCCTGGGGGGTTTGGCCGGGGCCGACTCAGACTGTAAGAGGGTTTCGTTCCGTGTAACAGAGGAGCGGCAGACGCCAGGCGGGGTTGGGGGAAAGCAGCATTCTGACAGCCGCGGGTTAAGGAGCCAGTTACTGAAACTAAACCTCGTCCACGACGCGTCAGGTCGGAGGTGTGTGGGGCCCCAGAGCTGCCGCCTTCCCAGCCACCTCCCCAACCTCGCATCCCGTGGCTGGCACACCTGGACACGGGTCCTGGTTTGGTCTGGTCTCGGGAGGTCAGGTGCCACCTGCCTCTCCAGGCATCCCTGTCCCTGGGCTTCTGGGTGTCCTCTGCAGGGGGCAGTCTGATGGTAACGCTGGGCTGAGGCTGCCTGTCCCATGACCCCTCGGGGACAGATTCATGCAGCTGTGTGGGCCTGTCCCCATCCACGCAGTGCAGACGCAAGTCAGCATTCGCTCCGGCCCCAGCCGGCCCTGCCGAGGGGTCAAGGGGTCAAGGGGTCGGCGCTGCCTGGGCCCCTTGTCTGGAAATGCAGGATGACAATTAGTGAGCCCCCCGCCCCCGTGCCCCCGCTGTTTGTTCTCATCTGATGTAGGAATTCTAAGCCTCAGCAGTCCTCAAAAAGGAGGTGGGAGGAGCATCCTGCTGCTCACAATGGAGACAGGGGTTTGGCAAACTAGAGAATACTCCTGGGCCCTGGGCTGGAGCCCTCGGTCTCCTCACTGCAGCCCGCACAGCCCCTGCTCTGCGCCTGCTCAGCACCCACTTCTCCGGGATGATGCACCAACCGTGGGGTGTGTGGGAGGGGCCCAGAGGGGCATTAGGGGAGGGGGCGGCTAGGGGCTGCCGCCTCCCAGCAGTGGGCACCGCCCCCTACAGACACCTCCTGTCTCAGGAGAGGTCGCCTCTCTGGCCCAGCGCAGAGCAATGAACTTTTTGTCCCATGAATGGAAGTTATTTCCAAGGTGCTCGTTACATTTCAGACACGCAGGCGGCTGTTACACGAACACATGACTCGGATGATACGTTTGGACGGCTGCTTAATGCGGGCATGTGTTTTGAGCTCCCAGGTCAAACTCAGCTTCTCAGGGAGGGCTAGTGGGGGAACTCAGAACTAACGCCCCCGGCTCCGGAGCCGCCGGTGTGCTCCGAGGTGCGTGCAGGCACGGCCCCCAAGAGCCAGGAGCAGCTAAGCTCCTGTCCGCTACCTGGGTGCCCGTCCGTGGGCAGCGTCCTGTCTTCAAATAGGACTCTTAAGTCACACGACCGCAGCCGTGCCTTTAAGGGCGGCGACAGAGGCGAAACCGGCCCGACTGCTGTGGCCGGGGCCTATTTGCTGCGGTGGGCACATGGTGCCATGGGGAGAGCTTCTAGCTGGTGGGGCACACGCATCGCAGGGCTGCAGACCTCTCTTCCTGGGCACGGTGACCTCCCATCACTGCCTGCTGACCTGGAGCTTGAGTGGTGCCACAGCCTGGCGTTGGCACAACCCCTGTGCTGGGGACCAGCCTGTCTGGCTCTGGACTGCCCAGGGGCCATCCCAGCCCTTGCTCACAGCCACTCACCCACAGGCCAGCACAGTCCTTTACTCCAGGCGCTGAGTCCCTGAGAGAGACGCGGCTTCAGGGCTGTCCCTGTGTGGGTTCCAGGGGTGCTCCACACAGGGACCTGCTCCGCAGAAGCGAGCTCCACGGTCACTGTCGGGGAGTGTGGGCCGCAGCAGCGCCAACCTCTGCGGCTGCCCCTGCCCCACACTGGGCTTGAAGAGCTGTGAGATGTTCAGTGAGCGGCTGCTAGAGGGAGGGAAGGGCTCTTTGTTACTGGAACCTTAGCTCGTATTAACAAGAGCAGACTTGGTCAGTTACCCTTGGCATCTGCCAAACCCTGGTCGGCCTGCCCTTCCAGCCTCCTTCCCCTGCCCCGCCTGTCCTTCCCAACACATGACTGTCCTTGGGGGGCAGAGATGGGACCTTCCAGAAGCTACTCCTCTCAGGAAGGGGTGGCGGGGTCCTGCATGTGAGGCTGCAGGCCTTCCGAGTGGGCATCTCAGCTTGGCCTGGGGAGGGGCCCTCAGCCGGGAGGGTGGCAGCACAGTGTCAGCCCTCTGGGGCCTCCGCCCGCCCGGAGCGGCTTCCCCTGCCCTCATGTGCTCAGCCCGTCAGTCAACTCTCGGGTTTGGGAAAGGTCAGCAGAACCGCACAGTGAAATACTTTGGGATCATCTTTAAAATCACACAGTAGAAAAATAATGCCCAATTTCTTTTTTATAGTAGGACTGTACCACAAATATTTACGGACTGAAGTATTACCTATTATCTATTAATTTACATAGTGATTAATTTTAAATACCTTCTGCTGTGGCAACAAACTTTGTGTGTAGCATTTCTCCCGAAGTTACTGCTTTGTGACTCGGATTTTTCGTTCCCCTTTTGGTGGTCTCGGTTCATTCTGATGTGGGTGTGGGGGCGGCAGGGGTTCATAATGGAAATAACAGCTTTCCTGAAATAAGGCACCACAGTTTGGAATGTTTGGAATAACCCTTTCTTAAGAAGTAGTACTTTTTTAACAACTCGCTGCGCCCTGAAACCCCGGCGTGTTTTCACGGCCGCCAGTTTTCTGAGCGTCCTGCGCTGACCGAGACTGAACGCTCGCCAGCTCCTGATCAGTTAGTGCCGGCAGGATTTCTTTCTAAGTCTCAGAGAGTATTTATTTTAGTCATTTTAGTCGGCAGCATTTCCCCCATTCACTGTGATTTTGGCAGCAGCCGCCAGCGAATTTCTCTAACGGGGCGCACTGCGTCGGTCGCTGTCGTTTTATTAATCGTCCTCATTGACGCGTACAGTTGGGTCCGAGTCGCACGTTTCACATTAGGGTGCTGAGCTCCCCATCGGCGTGGCAGCTCCCGAGTTACAGGCTGCAGGGCTGCGCCTTCCTGGTGTGCGCGTTCAGCAACCCTGTCCCTCCTCTCCCCTGCCCTGACAAGGGGCTGGTTAACGGTGAGACGTCCGCACAGTGGCCGCCCCACCTCCTCTGCCGCTCTATTGTCTGAGTGTGAGGTGTAATTTTAAATTTGTGACAAATTCTGGCAGCTGGGGTGAGTCTACTTGGGAGTGAACCCTTGGTTTGGGGGTTGGGACTTGGGGGTAAAGGTCTTTTGCACTAAGTTCTTTAAACAGTTGACTTTATCTTGCCCAGAATTTGTGCCTTCCGCCCACGACGACGCCCCCTACTGCTGCCCTTGCTGTAGCTCACCTCTGATGGAGAGAGCAGGGTTCACATTCTAAAATCCACACAAATATTTTGTTTTTCAGGTCTTGAGTCGCCACGTCCAAACATAATCCTTGGGTTAGTCATCTGTCAAAAAATAAAACGTCCTTCGACTACTGGAGAATTAGACAAGACGGAGGAAAAGCGGGCCCGGCTACAGGCACCGGAAGAATCGGATGTGCCGGGCTACCCCAAAATGCCTCCGGCCTCGCAGTCGGAGAAGAAGCCCCCCAAGTATCAGCTCAGCTCTGGGGACACAGCCGTCAGCACCACGCCCCCTGGGTCCCCTCCCCCCCCACCCCCTCTGCCAGAACTGCCAGCTTCGTCGTCCTCTTCCGTGTTGAAGATACTGTCGTCCCTCAAGCCAGGACCCGCCAGCACCGTTACGGCACCAGCTGCCCCAGCTGCAGTCGCAGCAGCTGCTCCCTCTGCCTCCAGGACGGCCTCGCCCCTGGAGCACATCCTGCAGACTCTGTTTGGGAAAAAGAAAGCATTCGACCCGACGGCCGCGGAGCCCACGGAGCCCGTGCCTGCCTCCCGCCCAGACACCAGGGCGGAGAGCGGGCTGCCCGCAGCACCGCTGCTGGACCCCATTGTCCAGCAGTTCGGTCAGCTCTCGCGGGAGAGGGCTCTGGAGGACGAGGAAGACGACAGGCCCTATGACCCCGAAGAAGAGTACGGTCCTGACCGGGCCTTCGACGCTCAGCTCGGGGGCCGGGGGAAGCGGCAGGACGCAGAGAAGGTCTCTGAGACTGCCGAGCGGGAGGAGGTGGCCTATGATCCCGAGGACGAGACGATTTTAGAAGAAGCCAAAGTGACCATCGACGACCTGCCGAACAGGATGTGCGCGGAAGCCCGGGGCGCCACCGCCGCCGCCGCCTCCCTGGCCGAGCAGCAGCAGATGATAGAGGAGCTCAATCGGCAAATCGAGGAGCAGAAGCGGCAGGTGCGGGAGCAGGAGGAGGCGCTCAGGCAGCAACGGGCTGCGGTTGGGGCCTCCATGGCCCACTTCTCGGTGTCGGACGCGCTGATGTCGCCACCTCCGAAGGCCTCGCTGCCCAAGGCCGAGCTGTTCCCACAAGAGCAGCAGGTTGCTGGCCGGGCCGCCGGGCCGCCCACCAGTCAGGGGCCTGGCCCAGGCGCCGACCCGCGACAGAGTCGGGACCCCCGGCAGGCCCGGCGGCTAGCTGCCGAGAGCAGTGAGAGCGAGGGCGTCTCAAAGGCCTCCGCCAGCAGCACGCCCAGCGCCCTGCCTGCCAGAGAAGTGCCCGGCGGGGCCGCCCCTGGTCAGGGGCCTGCACCCGCCCAGGAAGAAAAGGAGCCAGCGCCTCTGCCCTGGGCTCCTGGGGACGAGGCCGCTCGGCCCGCCAAGCAGGAGGGCGCCATGGGCGAGCCCTCAGAAAGCCAGGGCCCACCGCCCACCGACAGTGGTCTTCTTGCGGTGGGCGGCCCTGGCCCGGCCCGGCCCGCCCGAAAAGTGCTGCTGCCCACACCGCCCAGCACCGCCTTTCCGCCCGGCTTCCCTGTGCAGAGTGAGGGGCAGAACTTCAGCTCTCCCGCCGGGAGGGACCCATTTTTGAGCCCAGCATTTGTGTCTCAGGACAGAGCCTTTGGCTCATCTCCGTATGAGGATCCAAGAAATGCGTTTGCTGAAAAAAGTGACCGTTCAGCCATGGAGACTGAAGGAGACAGAGACCCACAGGGCAGACCTGGCGAGGGGGCCACTCTGTACCCGCCGCCAGGGCCCCAGTTCCAGGGCCAGCGTGAGCCTGCACCCCGCACTTTTGGGACGTCGGGACTTCACGGCCCCAACTTCCCGGGACCACGGGGGCCAGTGCCTCCGTTTTCAGAAGAGAATGTCATTTCTAACAATGATGGGCCAAGAGGGCCTCCGCCAGCCAGATTCGGGGCCCAGAAGGGGCCTATCCCTTCCTTATTCTCAGGGGCTCATGGGCCACCTCCCTACGGGGACAGCAGGGGCCCCTCTCCATCTCACCCTGGTGGGCCCAGAGGTGCAGCACCCCCCCAGTTCGAAGAGCGCAAGGATCCACACGGTGAAACAAGAGAATTCCAGGACGCCCCGTACAATGACATGGCTGGGACTCCAGCCTCGTTCGAAGGGCTGGAACAAGGCCCATCGGCGGGAAACCGAGGCCCGGGCCCCTTCCAGTTTGGAGGCCCACGGAGGCCTCTGCTGGCCCAGTTTAAAGGGCCCCGGGGAGGCCCTCCTCCCTCCCAGTTTGGGGGTCAGAGAGGACCACCCCCGGGCCATTTCGTGGGCCCAAGGGGGCCGCATCCTAGTCAGTTTGATGGACCCAGAGGCCAAGCACCAAATTACATGCCCGGACCCAGGGGAATTCAGCCTCAGCAGTTTGAAGAGCAAAGGGTGAACTCGCCGCCCAGGTTTGCCAACCAGAGGGCCCCGGCACCCCTCCAGTTCGGGGGGCCACGGGGGTCTGCACCTTTTCCTGACAAAAGTGAGCCTGCCCCTCCCCGGTTCCACTTCCAGGGCCCGCCCCCTCAGGCAGTGAAGCCGGCACCCAGGCCCCTGCTGGAGCTGCCCAGTCACCCGCCCCAGCACCGCAAGGACCGGTGGGATGAGGCCGGCCCAGCGCCCAGCCTGCCCTCTGGGGCACCCGGACCGGGCCCTGAGGCTGAGGCGCAGTGGGCCCCGCCCGATTTCCGGGAGGGCAAAGGCCCCGAGTACAGAAACCAGACCGGCCCCAAAGAAAAGCTGCTGGAGGAGCCCGAGGGCCAGGGCCAGAGCCGGCAGGGCCGCGCCTTTGAGGACCGAAGACGGGAGCGGGAGCAGGGGAGGCCCTGGGAGCGCGAGCGCAGCAGGAACTGGAGCCGTGAGCGGGACTGGGAGCGGGGCCGCGAGTGGGACCGGCACCGGGAGAAGGACGCCTGCCGGGAGCGCGCCAGGGACCGGGAGCGGGACAGGGAGCGGAGCCGAAACAGGGACCGCGACCGCGACCGGGACCGGAGGCGGGACCGTGATAGGTCCCGCAGCAGAGACCGGGACCGTGACAAGGCCCGGGACCGTGAGCGGGGTCGAGACCGCAAGGACCGCAGCAAAAGCAAGGAGAGCACACGGGACCCCAAGGCTGAGGCCCCCGCCCCGCGAGCGGCCGACCCTGCCCCCCACCCCTAGGTGGGTCCCCCGGGCTGCATCCTTTTGAAAGCCAAGTTCAGAGAATGTGTTGAACAATTCGTTTTTGAAATAGCTATGAACTTAGATGAATAGAATATTCTGGACTTCAAAAATTACTGTAATTTTGTGTATAATGGTTTCTTACGAAATTTCACACCTTTACAATTCTGATGCTTTTTTAAAAAAAAAACTAAAGAACTCAATATTTCCATTTAGAATTACTGAAATGGGAAAATGTCTACAAAAGCATATTGCTTTTTCAGATTATGAAGTTATCTTTTCCAATAACTTGACTGGGGTTAATTTTAAGGGAATTTCTGTGGACCTCAGAGCCCTACCTCCCACCACCGACGTCTCACCCATTTCCCAGGTTTCTAAGAGCTGGTTCCGCGGGGACAGCTGCTCCGCGGGGGTGGGGTGCTGGGGCTGGCCCTTGGGCTGTTGAGAGACACAACACTTACTGATGCATTTTCCTTTTTTCCTAAAGAAATTTGAATTACAAATTTCAACCAGGAAACAACATGTTTCTTAGTTTTGCCCAGTTTTTATATATCACCTTATACTTTTTCTTCCCCCCAAACAACAAAAGGAACACCTGAGTACCAATTGTTGCATTTTAAATAACAATTTATTGAAAAAGGCTTCAATTTTACCAGCCTAAAAGTGAGAAAATAAACCAATTAAGTGTACTTTAAAAGGAGGGAGGGCTCTTTGATTTCAGTATCAGGAACATTGTGTTGGTGGAACTTCACCTTTTGCACAGTTCTTCCTACGTCCCAGGAAAAGTGCACTAGCTCTAAACTGTTATATTTGTCAGGGTTAAATTTTAAAGTTTGTCTTTGAAAATGAACAATATTTGTGTCAAGCCCGAGACGGGAGTAGCGATATTAGTTCAGGAACCGCGAGGCGTGCGTTTGCTGTGAGACAGTGCGCCCTCCCTGTCGCGTACGTTTCACGTCCCAAAGTGTGAGAGAAAACCTTGCTAATTTATTCGACTGTACAAATACACTTTGATAATTTTTTTATATTTTCATAAACTTTTGCAAATATAAAATTAGAGGTCTCCTCTGTTCTCTGGGGTCTGTTCTTCGTTGCACATCGCTGCCGGCCTCCCTCCCTCTCGCAGACCGGGGGCTGCCGCTGTGAGGCCGCAGCCAGGGGCGGGGGTCCCCCCACCGCTGTGATCAGCCAGTGTCCGTAGGCCGTGGTGTCAAGTCCCAACATCTAATAGAATGTGAAAGTTTTTTTACATAAAAAACAAATTTTTCTAATTTAAATACGCAAATGTAAAAATCAAGCGTGTTTCTTTAGGTTTACTTGATAGACTTTTCTGTAAATTGTATTTTATACGGCAAAGTATTATATCGCTGTCCACTAACACATGGAACTTGGTAGGTTTTGTTACTTGAAGTAGAATAAACGTCAATGAGGCTTTCTGTCTGTCTGATCGTGTCCTCCACGCTGGCACGTCGGGGCCGGACAGAGACACCTCGGCCACCCCCTCGTGCCAGGTGACGGGGCTTGGGCAGGGGGTGCTCTGCGGCCCACAGCCCCTGCCCCCGAGCTCAGGGGTGAGCGCACTTCATGGCTGGCAGCCAGAGGCGCTGGCTTTAGGAGACCGCTTCAGTGGCAGCTGTAGCAGAGCTGGGCGACCTGTGGCGGGGAGGGTCTCAGGCTGTCAGGGCAGGAAGTCCGGGGCCACCCTGGGTAAGCGGGCAGGTGCGTGGTTAGAGAAGAACACGTGACGGGTGCCACAGGGCGGGCAGGCAGGTGGCGTGGCAGGGCCCCGGGTCGGTGGCATATGGTGGGTGCCCCTGGCGGGAATTCACCCCCAGGCTCAGTCACCGACCTGTGGTTCCAAGGGGCGTCCTGCCGGAGGCTCGGGTTGGGGCCGGGGGCAGGACATGGGCTGCCGCTCCCAAGCCTGTGCGCGGCCACGGCTGCTGTGGGAGGGGCGGCCGCTGCAAGGCAGGGCCCTCGAGCCCTAGACTTCCATCTGGTGACCCGTGTGCCAGAATCTAACTGCTCCCCGGGCACGAGCACGCACTGCCTGTCACGAGCAGGTGCCTCGAAGAGGGGCCGTCCCCAGGTGAGACGGGTGACCCTGCCTGTCTGGGTTCCAGGCTGAGCACACAGCAAATCAGCGGGGAGGCCCCGAACCGGCATGCAGTGCACGCACACGCCGCTGTCCCCGGAATGTGCCAGAGGACACTCCCAAGGCCTTCGGGGGCCGGCTGCCATTTGGGGGAGCCCCAGCCTTGGAGACAGCCCCCTGTAGCTGAGATTCTGCCAAGTGGTAAAGCCAGGTCCTGTGGCTGGACGCTGAGGGCCTGCCAGCACCCAGCTCCAGGCGGCTGTCAGGACACGTGCCCCAGAACGCGGGACGCGCCCACTGAGAAGCTGGGCCCTGCAGGAGCCCTCCCACAGCTGGTCTCAGCAGCCCGAAGCCTAAAGCCCGCCTCGTTCGCACTCCATGACACCTCGCGGCCTGCCATCCGACATCCCCACACCCGTTCTCCTTCAACGATGACCCCACTCAGTGTCAGGCCTGGCTACTGAGGGGCCCGGCTCGAGGACTCAGCCCAGGCTCTGGGGTCTGCAGCTGCCTGTCTGGGAGTCCCCAGGGGCGGCCTGTGGGGCTGTGCCTTCGGGGCCCCCAGATCTCAGGCACAGATGTCTTGGCAGACACGCAGGATTCTGAGAACAGTGACCCTGCCGGCCCAGCCACCTGGCCCCAGTGTCCTCTAAACCGTGATTTCCAAACCAAGACAGTAAAAAGTCACGTTCCCACCTCGTGTGACACCATCCAGAAACCTCATGGCGGGTCTCCGGGGCAAAAGGAAGCCACGGTAGCTTGTTAATAAACACACAAGCATGTTCCTATCGAAGTCAGAAGAGGCACTGACAGCTGGGAGTCCTTGACCTGCCACTAGTCACGTGGCTGCCACCGGCGTTTACAGCGACCCCACTCCCCTGCCCAGCCTGCAGTGGCCGCGCTGATCCGGCAGGAGCCTGGCGGGAGACCCAAACCTTCCTTCCCACTGTTCCTGCCAGGTCGCACTGGCAGAGGTCGTGCCCAAATCACATCACTGTCACTCTCCACCCACTGTTATCCCAGGACACCAGGTGCTCAGAACCACAGTCTCTGCAACCAGACCTGCTCCTCCTAGGAAGCCGCAGCCCCCTCCCCCCAGTCAGGCTGGCCCCCATGAGTCCCCAAGCGGGCAGAGTCCCCTGTCTTTGCCGTCAGGGAAGTGCTCCTCCCCTCAGATAGAGGCCCCTGGAACCTAAACTTGCAGGAACAAAAAGCACAGATTGGGCGAATGGATCAGCAGGGGTGACAGTGACAGGAGCTGCCCTCACACCCTCGGCTCTCAGGTCCCTGATTCTGACTTTGGGGCCAGAGCACCGCACACTGTCACACTCTGAAAACATCATCCAACCCTGCGCGGTGCTGTGCTTCCGCGGCACCACAGCCAGGTCCACAAACAGCCACCACACCCCTATCAGGACAGCCAGAACCCTGAGCAGGGGTGACACCGAGCGCCGGGGGACAGGGAGCCGGGGGAACACTCGGTCCCCGCTGGTGGGGGTGCAGGTGGCGCAGCCGCCTTGGAAGGCAGCTCGGTGGTTTCTTACAAAACTGAACAGACTCACGTGATCCAGCACCCACACCCCTTGGTATTTACCAAAGGACCTGAAAGCTACGCCCACCCGAGAACCTGCCCGTGGATGCCCACAGCAGCTTCGTCCCCAACTGACAGAACCGGAAGCCACCAAAACGCCCTTCGGCAGGTGGGCGGGTAAATCGACTGGGGTCCGTCCAGACAGCAGAATATGGTTCAGAGATTAAAGGAAATGCACTGTCAAGTCTGAAAACACGTGGCGGGACCTGGCTGGTGTGGCTCAGTGGGTTGAGCGTGGGCCTGCGAACCAAATGGTCACGGGTTTGATTCCCTAGTCAGGGCACATGCCTAGGGGGCGTGCAAGAGGCAACCGATTGGTGTTTCACACATCAATGTTTCCCTTCCTCTCTTTCTCCCTCCTTTTCCATCTCTAAAAAACAAATAAATATTTTCAAAAAATAAATAAAATCACCTTTGAAAGGGAAGAGGTTTCAGACTGTCGATGAGATTCAGGAAAAGACGGCGGAGCAGCCAATGGCAATTCCAACAAAGGATTTTGTTTTGGACAGTGGAAGAGACGCTGGGAGAGCTGTGGGAGGTCCCAAGCTGCCTACTTTGATGGGGGCTGAGGCGTCATTGTCCTATATACAACATTTCTTGCATCTTGTATCTTCTTCAATAAATGTCTCTTTTTCATAGGCCATGGTGGGACACCTTCTGGACAGACGGCGTATCTCTGTGACACCCTCACCCTGTGCGGTTCATGGTTTGCACGGGCAGGCGGTATGCTTGCAGTTTACTGGGTGGTCCAGAGCCCTGAAGTGACTTGAGGGGGCAAGTGTCCTCCCCCGGGCAACGTCCCAGCAGCGCACCCTCCGTCCTGGAAAGCTGCTTCCTTCCTTCCGTTTGGCCTTGGGCCATGGAAGCCATTGACCTTTTCTTTTTCCTGCACATTTGGGGCCCGGGGCCGGATACCTGTGCAAAGGAGCCATGTGGTGGGGTCTCTGTCACCACCCCCACCTGCCCACCTGGGCTCACTGGCCTCGTCAGTAAGGGCTCTGGCGGCACCTGCTGGGAGCCATGCTCAGGGTCTGGACAGCCTGTCAGGTGCTCTCAGCCTTCGCCCTTTACGAGGTGAGCCAGTAAAGCCAGACCATCCTCACGTCTTGTGTCTAAATAAAAGAGCTCGAAACCGCCATCTGTGAGAACTCTGCCTGGAACCAGAAACGAAAAAATGGTGTCAGTGCCCGTGGCCTTTGCTTCCCTATATGAAAAGCCAAACTGGGTATCATCTTGATTTTATTGTCTCTTTTGACATTGTAAATGCCATTGTCCTCTGATTTTGCCATTGTAAGTGGGGACCCAGGTCAGCAGCAAGTGCATCAGTTGCAGGGTGGGGGGCTCCTCAGGATGAAGGTGCCCTCCTCACACACCCCCTGCGCCTGGGGCTGCCGGCTTAGAATCAGGTTTCCAATCCCTGTTGTTCTCTGTATTTAGGGGTTTGGAGGTAGGAGGTAGGCGGAGGGAACTCGGAGGAGCCCGAGGGCTCAGACAAAGGACACAGATACAGGACAGAGGCCCTGTTCTAAGACCGGTTCCTCAGGAATGAAAAAAATGGAGGTGCCCCAGGGCTAAGACAAAGGACATCCATAGGGGACAGGGACCCTGTTCTAAGACGGGTTGTTCCTGCTTTCTAGAAAAGTGCTAAATCACGGCGAAATCACGACTGCACCGGCGCAGAAGATGGTCCAGGACCCTTGCTTCATTGTAACTGCATTACGCTAAATTAGCATTGTGGGACCCGGTGGCGAATCCAGGAAAGTCATGGGAGACCACGTGCACAGTAGCTTTAAAATAATGTAACTACTAGCACACGTACAATAAAACCCCGCCAAAACCAGCAAGGAAGTATCTGCCCTTTAAGAAGAGAATCCCCCCAGCCTGAGGTCAGTCTCTGCGCAGAGTGGGCCCGCTCCTGTGTTCTGTGGGGCGCACGCTCTCTCTGCTATAAACTCTTTTGTGTGTTCAGTTCAATTCCTTGCCTGTGATCACCAAGAGCCTGCTTATCTGTGCCCACCCATGACAATTTCATAATTTTGCTCTTTAAATTAGGCATTTCAAGCAACAGAAACTAATTTTTATGTTAGGTGTGAAAAAGTGTGCTAATTTTTTTCTAAGTGATCAGCTGCCCTGGTCTCTTTTATCCAGCAGCCAGTCCATCATTTCTCCACTGGCGATGTATTCCGTGGGAATAAGAAAAAGCAAGTTAAAAAATCACATACTACATAGAATGATCTTGTAGTTGCTCAAGAAAAAATAATGCAAGGGACACGAGTGGCATCCAAAGACTCTGGTGTCTAAGCGGCGACAGATGAGCGAGCTGGAAAGCCCGCTTGGGAGGAAACCCTCCGCCAGGAGCCTTTCAGCCTCCGATTCCCATACACAAAACCAACCACGCTGGTGAGTGGGGTACAGGTCGGGGACGGACAGTCATTATTTTGAACCTGCAAAAGTAATTGTTTCAAAGGGTACCTGTTGTATGATGTTACTTACACAGGATAGGAGATGCAGGAATAGACAAGGCTTTAGGGACAGAAGGGAGAGGAGTTGCCCATCCGGGGCTGGGGAAGGCGAGACCGTGCTCACGGCACCGGCCGCTCGCTCTCTCGGGGCGACAGTGCCGCGCCGTGAGCACGCCCAGCCCCTGAACGGCACGCTCACGTGGACGAGCGGTACGGACTGGGCGTTATGTCAGCAGAGCTGCTCGAATCGCGCTCCTCGGCCGGCATTCGTGGTGGGCATCGCTGCACGCCCTGCACCGCCCCGGGAGGAGCGGGGGCCCCTGGCTGGGTGCATTTACCCGGCTTCTCAGCCGGCACACCTGCACTAGGGGCCCCGCGTCACCTGCCTGCTGTTGGGGCGCACGCCGTGTACGCGCGAACCTCCGGGAATCGGCGGCGGAGAGGATGCTACCCGCAGATGCTGGCCCCGGGCGGCCCGGCCCCGCCCCTCGCCCCAGCGTGCGCGCGCAGCCCGGGCCCCGCCGCCGCGGGCGAGGGGCGGGGCGGCGGGCGGTTGGAGGGCGGGGCCCTCGGGCGAGGGGCGCGCAGGGGGTGGGGCTGCCGTTGGGGGCGGGGCCGCGCAGGCGCGCTGGCCCGGCGGTTTCCGGCGCGCCGTCTGCCCGAGCGCGTCTGTCGCCGGCCCGCCCGCCGCGCGCCCCCCGCCGTTGGCGCCGGCATGTCGGGCCCCGGGCCGCGGGAGCCGCCGCAGGCGCAGGCGGGCGGGCCGGCGGGCCCCGAGGGCGCGGACGCGGCGCTGGGCGAGGCGGGGCTGAGCTTCACGACCACCGACCTGAGCCTGGTAGAGATGACGGAGGTCGAGTACACGCAGCTGCAGCACATCCTCTACTCGCACATGGAGGCGGCGGCTGAGGGCGAGCTCGAGACGCGCCTCAACTCGGCCTTCCTGGCTGCGGGCGGCGCGGCGGCGGGCGGTGCGGCGGCGGCGGGCGGCGCGGCGGCGGCGGCGGGGGGCGCGGCGTCCGTGTACCCGCTGCTGTGTCCGCCCGCGCTGGCCGACGGCGGCTTCGCGGGCGCCAACCCGTGCCTGGGCCACATCGACTTCCAGGAGCTGCGCATGATGCTACTGAGCGAGGCGGGCGCGACCCCCGCCGCCGCCGCCGCCGAGAAGACGCCGGGCACCGACGGCCCGGGCGCAGCGCGGCCCAAGGCGCCCGACGCAGCCGGCAAGGAGAACGCGTCGGCCGCGGAGGGCGCCTCCGAGGCGCGGGCCAAGTCGGCGGTGCGCGTCCGCCTGGAGGACCGCTTCAACAGCATCCCGGCCGAGACCCCGCCCGCCCCGCGCGGCGCAGAGCCCCCCGAGCCCGGCGTGGCGCTCAACAAGTGGGTGCTCGGGGCCGGGGGTCGGGAGCTGGCCCCGCCGGGTCTGGGTGTGGAGGGAGGAAGGGGTTTCTGTGCAGGGCCGCCGCCTCCCTTCTGGCTGCCGTCTCCGGGGAGCAGGCCCGCCGGTTTGGGTGCGGGAGACGCACAGTGAGGCCCTGAGAGGAACACGCCGCTTCCCCTGCAGCGATGGGCAGCGCAGTGACCCCTCTGCTTTCTAGCCTTCCCCACCCTGAAGTTTCCCCCCATGTTTTGCAGTCTTGGCTTTGGAGGCTGGCTCTCAAAGGAGATTGGGGCCAAGGGCGGGACAGGGAGGCAGGTATAGGAAAGATGGCACACAGCCCCTCCCCCTGGCGGGGAGAAGATTGGAGCTGCCCTTAGACCAGCTGGCGGCTCCTTTGCGGAGGTTTTCGTGATGGGGGCGCTGCTGCCTCAAAAGTGCCGTTTGACCCGCAGCGAGGGACGAGCGGTAGGTGGGGCCGCGTGTCAGGGAGCTTCTCACCTCATCCTCACGTGTTTCTGGGGTTTCTTTTGTCTTGGCAGTTTGGTGACTCTTATTCGACACCCATCCGAGTTAATGAACGTTCCTCTTCATCAGCAACAAAACAAATGCACAACATTAGTGAAAAATAAAACCGCGGGCGCGGCCCCCACGCTTCAACTCACCTACCCCCTGTTCACCTCCAACGCCTGCTCTGCGGGGGCAGGCGCCAGCCTCTCGCAGACTCAGGTGCGGACAGCGGGACCTTGTTACCTCCGGCCCTGGGGCCTTTTCCTTTCATTGAGCTTATTTTAAAACCGAGAGCACTTAACGGGCTTGGAGATTTTTAGTGCACAGAAGCTCTTCCTGTTGCATATGAATAGTTTTTTATTTTAAAGATTTTATTGACTTATTTTTTTCCCCCCAAAAGATTTTATTTTTAGAAGAGGGAAGGGAGGGAGAAAGAGAGGGAGAGAAACTTCAGTGTGCGGATGCCTCTCGCACCCCCCGTACTGGGGACCTGGCCTGCAACCCAGGCATGTGCCCTGAGTGGGAATTGAACCAGCAACAACCTTTTGGTTCACAGGCTGGTACTCAGTCCACTGAGCTACACCAGCCAGGGCTCAGCTCTGGCGTCTTATCACAGTCTGACACTGTCTTATGTATTTGCTTGTCGGTATGAGTACTTCGACGTCATTTATGCTGCAGTGCATTTTATTTGTGCAGGAAAGAGAAGTTACACACTGATAAAGTTCCTGTTGCTTTGTCTTTTCCAGAGTTCTAGTAACTCCTGTTCTATACTTGAGGCTGCCAAGCATCAGGATATTGGATTGCCCAGAGCATTTTCTTTTTGTTATCAGCAAGAAATTGAATCCACTAAGCAGACTTTAGGTAGTAGAAACAAAGCTTTGCCTGAGCAGGTTTGGATTAAAGTGGGAGGTAAGCCACCAAGTGGAAGGGAACAGGTACTTCTGCTCCCGCCTGACCTTTGCCCTCCTGTCCTTGTGGCCTTGGGGGGAGGCCGAGGTGGTTTATGAACATGAATGGTCTTGAAAGTCTGTTGTCTCGAGGCTCCTTCCATCCCTGCTCCCCACCCCCACCACCGTCACCTCATTTTGAGTATTCTCCTGAATTACAAACGTCATAGTTACACTTGGTATGGAAAGGTTGAGTTTGGGGCTGCCTTTTCTTAATAGTAAACACACTAAAACAAAAATAAGAGACTGACGTAAGTTTTCAGTTACCTTCAAGTCATCAAAGCACATAGGTTTCCCGCACCGCCCCCTCCCTTATTTTATACCTCATGAGTGAGGCAGGGGCCTGAAGTCTGCTAGAAGCTTCAGGAGACGACCTGCAGGTGAATCAAGGCCAGAGTTGGGAGTGAGTGGACGTAGGGTGATTTGGAAAGTTTTAGAAATAAAGACACTGCTGAAAGCAAAGTCTGCTTCCTCGAACATTCACTTTCAATCCCTTTCTCCCTGAAGACAAATCATTTTTCACGTTACCCACCAAGATATCACAGCAGTTAGATGCCTGCTGCTGTGTTTGGTGGAAAGTTGGTGTATTTCTGCAGCCCAGGCCTGATGATGTGATTCCTCTTGTGGGGAGACTCACTTGTCGGGGTGATGTATTGAGTCCTGAGCCACTTAGCTGTTGTCCTTGTCTGAGAATTGCAGGTAGAACGTCAGTTGTCATATTAGAAGAATTCCAGCTTTTTCCCCCCATTCTGAATATCAGAAAAATCAGGCAACTTCTTGGTTTTTTTCTTCATAGAAGACAGTTAACACCTGTTGATTAGTGGGAGGGAGGTGCCTAGAAAAGGTTATGTTGGTAACACCTGGCATGTCATGGTTTCGTTATGGGTTTGTGTCCCGTTTGGCGTTTGGACGCACGGAGTGACCGCCGGGCCCAGCTGGTGTTCTGCGGGTCTCTGTGCCCTTTACTCACCAATGCTTGTGTCTCAGATTGAAGATGCAAACAACGCGGTCAGCATTAACGAGATCAGTTAAGAAAAATAAAAAGTTAAAGTACCTCTTTTTTTCTTCTTTTGCAAAGAAGAAGCGCTGTGCAAACAAGCCATAAGTAAGAGGAATCGGAGTAGGATACGACAGCTGGACACAAGTGTCGAGCGGAGAGCCCTGGGAGAGATTCAGAACACGGGAGATGGCGCGCCCACGGCCCCGGGCTCCTGGCAGTCCGCCGAGCAGTCGCAGCCCCACCCGGGGGAGCAGGCCCAGAGCGCCCCGGGTGGAAGGTCGCAGCGCAGGGAGAGGCACAACCGCATGGAGAGGGACAGAAGGTGAGGCGCTGGTGCTGGCCGAGCATCGGCTCATCGGAGGACACTTAGCTTAGACGCATGTTAGGAATCATGGGCGCCCTGCCCACGTCCACAGGCAGCAGCGGCAGCGCAAGTAGACTCAGGCTTGGCCTTGCTGGGCGGGTCGACGTCCTCAGCACCCCCAGACCCTCCTGATGGGGTGGGAGGGCTCACAGCTTTGGTTCATTCCAGGGAAATGATGTGGCAGAATCGGCAAAGGCTCGAGGGGAGGAGGCCGGGGGACCAGACAGGGGCCCCTGGGGCCCCCGCCCAGGGAGTCACTCCGGAACACTTCACCCCCAGCCCCGGGTTTTGGGGCATGGAGACCACTGCCAGCAGGCGTGGGGCCCAAGACTGTGCCGGGGCCAGTCCTGTGGGCACACCCTGCCTGGCACACAGCCAGGTGCTAGACCCAGAGGGCAAGCCCGCGTTTCACACAGACCACGTTGTTTGTGCAACTGCTTAGGGGACAGGGAGCCCCCCTTACCCAGTGGTGGCGGGTCCTGCCCCAATCCACGTTCCCAGATGCCGACCGAGCCGGCCTTGTGCGCAGCTCTTCCTGATGAGCGGGCCAGCCCGCCGACTACTCCCCTGCACCTCTGTCACCGGTTTGTCCTGCTTCTTTTAAGAATGTTGGGGGTGGAGGCGGTTAAAACCGTGATATCTAAATCATTTTATCTGTGGGTCTCACTCGTGCCATCCCGGGAACAGAGGGCGGTTAAGTTTTCTCCCTTGCAGTGGGGCTTTCACACAGGATCGATTCACTTGGTCACGCACTGAGCACATGGGCCAGTCTCTGGTGGCGGGGGGCTCGGGACCAAGACAAGTGCACGGCGCTGGCACCCCCAAGCAGAGCTGGGCTGGTTTTTCTCTAGGGGACACAGTAAAGCCGGCGGGCCAGCCCGGCACTGCCAGTGCGGTGCACACGCCCACCTGAGTTCACCGGGTGACAGAGGGCACCTTCCTCCTAACATCGACGTGATGCACGTTTACTGAACCAGCTGCTGCACGGAAACCTTATGTGTTTGCAGGGCAAGTTTTTACTCTTAACTCAGCCATTTCCTGGTTTAATGACCTGCCTGTTCCCTCCGTCTTGTCTTGAGCCTCTGTCAGATGGACGCTGTCCACCTCGTAGGCTGAGACGAGGAGCGACCAGCCTACGTCCCCTGGTGCTGTGGCGGGCACCGGGAGAGCAGCTGTTGTCTTCAGAAAGCCTGCGTGTCCTGCGGGGGGCGAGACGCGAGGGCCACGCCACCTAAGGCATTCAGGGTTGGCTTAGGTCGGACTCTGCATGTCATTCCATGCATGTGTGAAAGTTACAAGTGGCCCAGTTGTCACTTCAGCTCTGATGTACGTTGTCTCTGAAATTGCCTGTTTCCAGGCAGTCACAGACTGGAGTCTGTGACCCTCTTTGAGCCAGGCCTCTGGAGAAGTGAGGCTGGGGGTCCAAGTCCTGGGCTCGCGGGGGCCAGGCTATGAACCTGAGCAAGAGAATGACCTGCCCAGGAAAACCACACAACACTTTTCTCCAGTTTCAGGGGTTTGACTCCGACTTTTGTCCGGACACTCGCACTGGTCTCTGAGCAGTAAACAGGGAAGCCCCCTGGGGTGGGCGTCCAAGGCCGGGGTGGCCCCCAGGGAAGGCGCCCTGGCCGAGGACAGTCGTGGGCACTGGGTCCTGAGAGGATGGCAGGCTCTGCCCAAGCCCTCGGCACCAGGCCCCTGAGCGCTAGCCCTTCAAGGACAGAGACGGTGGCCGATTCTCCGTGGTCACTCTGGGCTCCCGCTGCAGGCGCAGGATCCGCATTTGCTGCGATGAGCTGAACCTCTTGGTCCCGTTCTGCAACGCCGAGACAGACAAGGCCACGACACTGCAGTGGACCACTGCGTTCCTGAAGTATATCCGTGAGCGGCACGGCGACTCTCTGAGGGCGGTGAGTCTCCCCGTGGGCCCGGGCCGCCCGCCGGTGCTCTGTGTCCTTTCCCCCGCAGAGCCCGAACCGTCCTGCGAGTCCTGGAATCTGGTGTCTCACAGAGTCCGGTGTGAGCAGAGCCCCACTCACTAAGGACGTGGCATCATTGTCAGTGGGGTGGCCACGACCTGGACTCGCTCACTCGGCAGCAGAGTAGCAGGGACTCGGGCAAAGAGTCGTGGTAGATCGAGCGCCTGCCGTGCGCAGTGGGCGGTGCTGGGCGCGAAGGCGCTTCAGGGACCTAGACGGGGAGGTCTTTGTCTTCTGTTTTGCCCTCAGAAAACCCAAAATGTTGAAGCAAGAATAGCCTCCCCCCCAAAAAAAAAACAGGAAGATAAGTGTCAAATAGATGGTCTAGACTTTGGAGGGCAGCAGTGAGAGAGACACTTGAGTGGGCCGGGTGACTGTGGGTGACTCGGGGCCCTGGGGCCTGGGCACCTCGGTCCCTTCGTGTGACCAGTGAGTGAGCAGCCTTGGCTCCTGCTGGCGCGAGCGTTCAGTGTGTGAGCCCAGCCCGCCCCTTCCCTCGCTCAGAGGAGAGCGCAGAGGTGGTGGCGGCTGTGGTGGCTTCTGGGGTCTGCCGGGGTCCTCTGCTCGTGGACCTCGGCTCTGGTGCTTGCCACAGAGTGGTCAGGGTGGCGGGTGATGAGGCCTCAGTGATGTGAACCCACGCCCCCCGTCCAAGCTGCCGTGCGGTCAGAGGGTTGAGCAGAGGCTGGTGGGAGGCACATGGAGCCGTTTCCCACAGCGCCTCCCGTGTCAAAGTGCCGGACAGTCCAGGAGCTCGACTGGGCTGTGCTCACACCAACTGTGTCCCTCGTCTGTCGCGTGAGCATTGCAGCCCGTCACCTCCCTGGTTCTTGCCGTCTCACGTCTCGTCGTGTCTCCGGGCCGAGGGCAGCCCTCCAGCGGGTCCCGTGGGCCAGGTGGTGAGCTCCTCTTCGGTGCCGCTTGCTGGAGGTGGCCCGTTGGGTTATGTTAACAAAACAAAGCCGCTCCATTTAAAAACATGATTTAATGTTTGCCTCTGTGTACCTACTAGGAAATTATTGATAGAATTCATTCAAGTACAATGAAGGTGTTACAACAACAAAAACCTTGTTAACTGGATGTATGTAATATAGACGCACATGCTAAGATTAAGTGGATTGATAACTTGTGGGTGTTCCTTTTTATGAATATTACCCTTCCTGGGTATTTCTGAAATTTAATTCCGCCGAACTTGTACTTTATGCCTGCGTTGGACCCCGGGACCCGCGGAGGAGCGGGCTGCAGTGAGGCCAGGGAGCGCGCGGCAGCGGCGATTTGCCCGCGTAGACCTTTCCGCGCAGACCTTTCCTGCTCTGACGGGGCCTCTGCTCAGTCATATTGGGTTGGCCAAAAAGCTCATCTGGTTACTTGCCCTACAGTGGCTCTAGTGGTGCTCGGTTGTCTGTAACTTCATTTGAAACAGTTTTGTTAGATTGCACTGTGGCAGCTGTCTTATCAGCGTACCTTTAAAAGGCGAACCTATCAAAATTGGTGAACTTTTGTGTAGCCATTTTAATATTGAAGTTGGAAGGAAATAAGCGATTTTTGGCATATTATGTTTTATTATTTCAAGAAAGGTAAAGACGCAAAGATTTGTGCAGTGTGTGGAGAAGGTGCTGTGACCGGTCAAACGTGTCCGAAGTGGTTTGGGGAGCTTTGTGCTGGAGATCTCTCGCTGGGCGGCGCCCTGCGGTCGGTGGACCAGCTGGAGGTGGAACCACCAGGCCAAGACGTTAGTTGGCAGCGACCGGCGTCCCTCCGTGCGGGAGAGCGCTGACGAACTCACAGTATCCAAATCAATAGAAGTGTCGGCGAGAATGAAAAGCGTGTCTTTTATTGTATGGGGGAAACAGAACGAACTTTTTGGCCAACTCAATACTTTGAATAAGGCAGAGACCCCACCAGCCTCCCCGGTGTCTCAAGGAGGCGACGTGGCCGTGCGGGCCCTGCAGCAGCGGGTGTCCGAGGCTGGGCGTCCAGGGGCCTGAGGGGTCAGGCCGGAGCGGCACAGCCTGGTCCATCTGGCGGACACCTTGCTGTGTGGGGAGCCGGGGCTCCGGGGCTACGGGAAGGAGAGGCTGGGGCCGGAGTGAAGGCGAAGCCCCTGGTTGGGGTGCAGAGCCGGCTGCCTAGCCTGCGGGGCGCCGCCTGGGAGCCGGAGGCTGGTGCTCGCAGGGAGGTGGCTGCTGGGTGGGGCCCGGGGAAACGGTGGGCGGGCGGAACCCGTACTGTTTCAGACCTGCGGGCAGCAGTACAGCTGCCAACAAGGGACGCCGGGCGGGTCCTGGTCAGCGCGTGGGTACATGGCTTCGTGTCGTTTCTCTATTGAACCTATGGCACAGCGGCTGCCTGCATGCGCCACCAACCTCGCACGTTTGCTGGGCAGCTTGAGAGACGTTACAGATGCGACCCTCCGTGGCCGAGCGTCTGCCTGTGCGTCCTGAAGCTCCCCGCTACCGAGGCCGTGGCTGTGCCTCCCCGGGTTGATTGTAGTCCTGGGACGGGGTCCAGTGTCCACACATCCCCAAAATGACTCGATACGATTTTATTATTTTTATTCTTATCTGAGGACATTTTTTCAGTGCTTTTAGGGAAGGGAGGGAAGAAGAGAGGGAGAGAAGCATCAATCGGTTGCCTTTTTAGTTGTGCAGAAGTGTGCCCTGGCCGGGACCTAACTGAGACCTTTCAGTTTGCAGGACGACGCCCAACTAACTGAGCCGCGCCGGCAGGGGCCCCGAAGTGCTTTTAAAGTGACTCTTGGACCTGCATTTTTCCCGGACCGGCGTGCAGCTGTGGGTTTTGCACTGGATTGTGTTCCCCAGCCTCCGATTGCACCCGCCCCCGTCATTGTCACAGCGTCCAGGTTCGGAAGCTGGCAGGCCAGGTGTCCGAACAGTTCGGCGTGTAGGCGACTCTGCTTAGTTACGCAGTTTTAAATTTGACATTATTTCAAACTTCGGTGTTAATGACAGCACCAGTACTACGAGCTCCCTGTGCACCCTCCCGTCCTCACCCAGGGCCGCTGGTGGTCGTGGTTTTACCCCACTTGCCTCATCCTGCACAGCGTTTCTGTTTTCCTGACCCATTCGACGGTAGTTGCAGGCACAACACCGTTAGCACGAGACGTCTCTGTTACCTCACTCAGGGGCAGCATTCACTCTTGGCCTGTGGTCCCAGGGGTATCCCCCTCGAGATCCAGTCCAGGGTAACGGCACACGGAGCTGTCGTGGGATGACAGCCGTGGCTGTGCCTCCCCGGGTTGATTGTAGTCCTGGGACGGGGTCCAGTGTCCACACATCCCCAAAATGACTCGATACGATTTTATTATTTTTATTCATCCCTGCACTGACAATGGCTCCTGAGGCTGTGCCCTCCCTGCAGTCCCACCTGAAGCTAGGGACAGATGTCTCTGCCCCGTGGCCACTTTCCCTCAGTGCCCGTATGGCTGTTCGGTGCAGAGGTGCAGCCACTTGTCCCGTAGTCACTCCCTTGTGAGGACTGGGCCTGGGTCCCCTACCAGTGCCCGCCTACCTCCCTCCTTAAGCCACACTGCCCAGGGAACTGCCTGTCCCGTCTCCTGTCTCCAACAGCCGTTGGCTGCCCGCCCCTGTTTAGCCAGCAGTGGGTCAGAGGGGACTGTGCTGACCTTGACCTCCACCGCCAGCCACCAGGCCAGCGCCCTCCCTGGTGCCTCTGCTCCTCCCTCTGTGAGGGAGTCCCCCCGCACCCCCAACCCCATTCATCCACGTCCAGGAGCGGGGCGGCTGGGGGCTGGTCATGTACAGGGGCCACTGATTGCCGTGGTCAGTGGGTGCACACAGCCCCTCCCCCACCCCCTCTGGCAGGACCCCCTGCTCCCAGGGACGGAGGGTGGTCACCTGGTTTGGTAAGAGGGCACGGCATGCGGAGACCCCCAGGGCCACTTGGCAGCTTTGTCCCGATGAGTGTGCTGCTCCCTCGTTTTCCTTCGCTCCTGGGCTCCCTGCCCCTTCTCCCGAGTACCCTGGCTCCGCGTGGGTCGCCCAGAGGCCGGCCCCGGCCTGTTGCCCTGGGAATGGGGCGTCAGTAGGAGAGTGTTTTCTGTCTTGATTTGCTTTTCTGTTAATCATTTTTAAACCTTTTCCTTTTTCCCTTCTTCCTAAGCTTAGTTTTTCTGGTGTCTTGAATTGCAAGCTCACTTCATTGATTGTCACCCTTTCGCATGTCCTGGTCGTGAGCCAGAGGCCGACTGCTGTCCCCGCTCCTTGGGAAACACCCCGTGTCCAGGTGCGAAGCTGCCTGTCTTCAATAGCTCCACTTTCCCCAGTTTTCGTTGTCCCCGATGAGGGGGCTTTCCGTCTGTCTTCCGTCTCTCACTGTGATGGTGGAAGATGGTGCGCGGGGAGAAGCCGCCTTTAAAAGTTCATTGAGACCCCACTGAGGGCTCTCGCGTGGTCGGTCTGTGTCGCTCTGTGTCTGTGTGAGGGAACGCGCATCCTTCGTTTGGAGAAGTCCGTGTTTGCTAGGCCTTGGTTATGAATCGCGACTCCAACCGGCCCCCTGGCGACCGGACTGGCCGTCCCCTAGCGTTCACTCTGGGTTTGCTTCCCAGTCCAGAGCTTTGCGGGGTCCCCGTTGTGTCCACTTCGCGTGGCTGTCGTATCAGCTTGAAGACCCATGGCCGTCGTGGCTTGAACCCTTCATCCCTGCACTGACAATGGCTCCGCCTCCTTGTGACTCTGGGTGTCGGTCCCTGACGTGGGTAAGGGGACTGCCCCCCGCCCCGCGCAGGAGCCAGTGTTGGTTGTTGGCGCTCCCCTGGCACAGACCCAATGGGAAGGGGACTCTGGCCAGACACCGCCTCTCCGCTTTGGGGTGTTTCAATAAATTGTGAAAACCCTTTAAAACTCAGCTTTTTCAACTGATGTTTTGTTGAAAACAGATGCTAATTAAGAGAATTGAATGAGAATGACTAGCTGACGTCAGCTCAGCTGAGGGGGGCTGGGCGGGTCCCCTTCTCGCTGCCCCCAGGCCCTGAGAGTCCAGGTAGAGCTACAGCTCAACCCCCTCTTGCAAAGTATTGGAGACAAAGGCGTGCGGAGGCAGCCTCTCGTGTGAAGAGGGCATAGAAAATCTCTCCACCGACTTTCTTCTGTGAGAAATGGCTGTTTTGTTTCTGAGTTATGCTGAGTTATTTTAAAAGATAATTCTGCCCTGGCCAGGTAGGTCAGTTGATTAGATCGTCATCCCGATATGCCAAGATTGTGGGTTTGATCCCTGGTCAGGGCAGATAGAAGAATCAACCAGTGAATTCATCAGTAAGTGAGCAACCAATGTTTCTCTCTCTAAAAAAAAAAACAACAGTCAACAATACATAAGGTGGCTTTATAACCTGGCCCAGCATTTTGAGAAGCTGTTGGAAAACTAAGTAAAAGTACATGTCACTGTAACTATATGAGAAAAATGTTCGAGTGTCCATTTTATCGCATAGACCCCCTTACGAGAGATGTAAGTTTGCGAACGGCACGCTAATGTAACAGTGCATCTGGAAGTGGTGCAGCCCCGAATCCCAGCCGTCTGTCTCTGAAGGTGGTGATTTTCATGTCTGAGTCGGTGCACTTTTCTCACCTTTAGGAATTTGAGAGCGTGTTTTGCGGTAAAACTGGCAGGAGGCTAAAGCTGACCAGACCGGACTCCCTGGTGACGTGTCCTGCACAGGAAAGTCTACAGAGCAGCCCCACCATGGAGATCAAGTGACCCGAGGGGACACTGGTTCCTGGGAAACCCACAGCCCTCCCGGCCCCCCACAAGTCCGCCGTCCTGGGGCTCACGCCAACCGCCAACTCTGAAAGGACGTGACTCTGGGGGACTCCAAGGGGGACTTTGAAAGCACATTTTGTAAAAATATTTATCTAAAACAGAATATTTGTCCACTAATGTCCTCTTAGACCACTGAGGGGATGAAGACACCTTGACAATTAGTAAGCACTTTTCCAATTATCTGTCTGATTCCATCATGTTTTCTTAACATGATAACTTAAAAAATTAACATCCTTCATAATTTCTTTAGTCTTATGAGGTACACTGCTTTTTACTTATTTTATTGACATTTAAATATGCCCCCTTAGCAATTGGAACAAGTCAAAATGTTCTTCACTAGAAGTAGTTTGGAAATTTATTTCATTTGTTAATCACCTCCCCTTGTAATGACCCCCAGTCACGTGCACCGCGTCGCGGGGCGGTCCTGTTTCAGCCTCTTGGCTGGAGGTTCCTATGCGCCCTCTAAAGCCCCTTCGTCCGTAAGAGAAATACTGTCCAGATGGATGGCCTCGCTGACCCCGCCTCCTGAGAGGCTGAGAGCCATTATTTCCCGTGTAATAAACTATAGTGTTCAGAGCTGAGTTTTTCAAACGAGTGGCTTTATTTATGACAATACATAATACCGATAGGTTTAGTGCAATACAAAGTCACCTTCAATAAATACTGTTGGTCGGAGACAGTTTAAAGTTTGTACACAAAAGAAGCAGGTGGGCCAGACGGGGCCTTGGTGTGGAGGGAACCGCACGTGAACCCTTTGTTGTTGTTAGACCGCAGGCAGCCGTGAATCTGAGGGTTTAATTTATCATTTTATTGGGAGCACACCTTTACAGAAACGCCATGTAAACAAGTCACCGAGCTTTCTCTCGGGCACTTGTACGGGCTGTGCGCACGCCCGCGGCCCTGCCAGTGCTGCCGTGTGGCGCCTGAGTCCGAGGTTCGAGGCCACCGCCGGATGGGCCGCCACGAGCACACTGGCCACCTTCCCAGCAGCTGGGGAAGGACGCCTGGGAACAGGTTTCCAGGTGCCGCCACTGAGGATGCGGGGGGCAGGCCGTGAGGCCAAGCTGGAGGTCGGTGCCATGTCGTCCTCACGTGAGGATCGGGTACTGCTGAGCCCACTGTCCCTTCAGAGCCCCCGCTTCAGTGGCGTCGCCGTCACTGCCTGGGTTGTTTTAGGAGCTTCTGGTACCAGACTTCTCCCCGCCCCCGCCCATCACAGCTCCTTGGCAGGCCGCGGTGTCGCAGATGCCGGGGGTCCCCTGAGCACCGACAGCACCGGGAAGGCCGGGGTCTCCTGGTGGCCCGGGCTCGCCGTGGGCCCCGTCTTGGCCGTCTTTGCCAACACCGGACACGCCTTGGGGCCCTTGGGACAGATGAGAGAGGTGAGTGTGGATGTAGACCAGCCGGCAGGGGCCGTGGCCGCCCCTCCCTTCTGCGTTACCGGCTGGTATCTCAACCCTGGAGGAGGCCCGGGGTGGGGACCGGCAAGGTGGCTGGAGGGCCTGGTGTTGTCCCGAGGGCGGTGGCTCAGACTTGAGTGAATTGGTGTCATGGGTGGAATGCCCTGGGAGGGGGGCCAGTGGGGACACCCCACCTGGGCGGACGCCTGCGCGGGATGCAGGTGGGTGCATGTCTGCGGGGGAGAAGCCAGGAGCTTGGGGTGTAGCCTCGAGGGCTCAGGGAGAAAATCGGGGGGCGTGGGGGTGTGGACTCCCTGGATGCAGGGCAGACAACACAGACCCTGGAAGGCTGGGGTGGGACGCGGCAGGGCTGGCCTTTGCTGGGGACAGCGCTTACATTTGACGTTGAAATTTAGACATTTGAGGGTGCTTGTGGATCAAGAGAAAATCCTATTAGAACTTAACAGATGTGAATACTAGATGGTGTTAGTTCAATTGGATGCAACTGAACCAGCTTCATGGAGTGGGACTGCAGGGCCTGTTTACCGGCCAGCGGGCCGTGCCCGCCCCACCCCGCCCTGGTAGAGCTACGGCATTTGGAAAAGATGCCGAGGAACAAGGGGGTGACAACAGTGGCCTCATACCTTGCAGCCCCTGGTCTCCGTCAGGCCCGTCCAGACCCACGCCAGCCGCGCCTTTGTCTCCTCTGTCCCCGGGGTTTCCTGTCAGAGGCGTTTGGCAAAGCGCAGGTTTAGCGCTTTGAGGCGGCGTGAGCCACCCGGTGCCCGGGACCTGGCTCTTTACCATCGTGACCTGTGGGGACTGACCCACGTAGCTCACGTGGGTCTCTGACACAGGACTCGGGGAACCCAGCCACGCGACTGCCCGGCGTCACAGTGGCCACTTGTCACTGCGTTTCAGCTTTGTTCAGAAACATGCAGGCTTGTTAACACAGCTGATCGTGTCCCTATTTTCAATGTGGTTTTAAGCCCCCAAGTTAGGCTGCAGTGTTTTTAAATGTCCCTCTAATTGTGTGGCCCCAGACCCCTGCCAGCCTTGGCTTATGCGGCCTGTGTCACCTAGTGTGAGGTCAGACACAGAGCTCATTCTGGAACTGTTTTCCCACTAAGTGGGACCTTTTGTGCCTGCAGGGACCCTCGGGCAGACAGCCTGGTTGGTGGAGCCCCCGGCCTGGCACTGCCGGGCCGGCTCCAGGCTGCTCTCAGGGAACCGGAGCGTCTGAGCCTTAACTGAGGCCCCAACGTCACCTCTGGGATGTTGACAGGCCCGCCCTCTAGGGCTTTGTTCAATGTCTAAGCTCTCTCAGAACAGAATCGTGTGGTCAGTAGGTTGGAGTGAGTTGGAATTAGGAGCTTCGAATTCTTCATTTGGGTCATGAGGTTCCCTGACGGGCTGCCGGCCACCCGTGCTGGCAAACTCCGCACCTTACGGTGAACTCGGTGCTAAAAGCCATTCAGAAAAAGGTTCATGTCCAGCACGGTCTGAGGCCCCAAGCTCCCTGTGACGTTTGTGTAACAGGCCACCATGTGGGGTCCCCACGGGGCACACCCAGGAGTCTGTCTCCTTTCTAAATTACATTCCCTCGTTCTTTGTACATGGATTTTGAGTTTTTGACCTTCCGCTTTTTCCGACGGCAGCATTTGTGAAATTCCTAAATGGGCCCCGCGCGCTCGTCCGCCAAATGTGGTTCTGATGGTATTTGAGAAAAACAGCACATTTCATACAACATCAGGCCCGCAGGGTGTGTCAGGACGTGGCCGCGCTGGGCCCAAGGTGGCTGCTCACGCGTGCGCCGCCAGCCGGAGCTCCGGGCGGCCGTGCGGACAGGAGCAGGAGTGTGTGGTGGACACGCGCCAGGCAAGGCCAGAGGCCCAGAGTTCCCTCGGACTCCCTCCCCTCCCTCACCCCCACCGAGGGGGCGCCTCTGCTGGGAGGGCTCCTCGTGTGGCGGCGGTGGGGCCACCTGTTCTCACCTCGGGGTCCGGGGTCTCCTAGCTCTCCAGTGGGACCACGATATCCGGGGGGGCCCCGAGCACCAGGGTGACCAATGGAACCCGGGGGCCCAGGGGGTCCTGGAGGTCCGGCAGGTCCGGGCCGGCCGATGGCTCCCGGTGCCAATGGCTTCCTCAGGTGAGCAGCCAACTGTGCAATTTGTTCTTTGGAAACAAAGACACAAGCGGTTATTCGAAGAGCGTCACCAAGAGCGCCCCGTGCGAGGCATGTGGCATCGGCCCTGCCTCCCGAAGGGGGTTCATTGGTGGAAACGGCCTTGGCGGCTCAGGGACTTGGAACGAATGCCGTCCGATCCCCTCCACGCTGAGGAGCAAATCACAGAGGGGGTGGGGGACACGTGTTGTCTGTGGGGCTCCTGCCAGGTGGCCTTGGAGCGGCCAGGAACGTCCACATGGTCCGCCAAAGCCGAAAGGGCACAATTTCGTGTCCCTTGTAACTATTCTGTTCAGCAGACACTTGGGACATCCCCATGTGCCGGGCGTGACGTGACCCAGTGCGTGGGCCCTCGTGTGGCACAGATGCGCCCCGAGGACCGCAGGGTGGGAGCGCTTACCGCGGATCATGCCCCCACACAGCTCCCTGACGCGCTGCTCGCTGGCTTCTTTCCCCTGAAATTTACCCCAAAGTCGGTAAGCACGGGTGGCGTGCTGGTCCCTTGCTGAGGCCCCCGACTGTCACGCTCTGCAAGGAAGGAGACGTACCGGGACTCCGGGTTTCCCGGTGATGCCAGGCACACCTTGTATGCCCTGGAGGCCCACGGGTCCGGGGGGGCCCGGCACGCCCTCCACGCCTCTGGTGCCGTTGGGACCCTGGATGCCTTTCGGGCCCAGCTCCCCTCGACTGCCGGGCTGAGGGGAGGCAACAGGGCCAGGTGGGCCAGGCAGCCACCCCACGGCTGCCACCCAGGTTCCGAAGGGGCCAGCGCTTACGACGTGCAGCCCGGCCTGGTGGCCCCAGGAGGCCTGTGGGCTCCTTTGCAGTTTGTCGTCAGACCGTGCGGCAGCCACTCACCTCTCCTTTGGGTCCGACGGGGCCACTGGGTCCCTGCAGAGAGAAGTTGAGCATTTCAGTGACTCATAGGTTGTTACTTGGTGGGAAGTAGTTGCCAAGGAACCGGCCTAGCACATTATTAGCTGGGGATGAAATAAAGTCAAATCGTCTGTGAAACCGGTACATGACTCTGACAAAACATTACTCCTGGCTTGACCCGTCTCCTCCTTCCCGGGACCTGCAGGTGGCCCTTCTCCGCGCGCGGTGGGCCCCCGGACCTGGCCGGCCTGTGCCCAGGCGTCACAACAGTGAGGTCAGCGCGGTCGCACTCACCGGCTCGCCTTTGTCCCCGGGAAGACCGTCGGAACCGGCGATGCCCTGAAACGACACCCCGAAGTCGAGGAACTGTCTGTGTTGTCCCCAGACCTCGGTGGGGCTGGGGCATGAGACCCAGGCCTTTCTTCCCAGGAGAACGCCAGCCAGGCTCACACTGTCCTAGCTCCCCGGCCAGTGTAGAAAGGGCCTTGGCCGCCTGGGGCAGCAGGTGGGACTCAGACCTGGCCCCGTCACTGTCCCAGGCCAGCAGGGGGCACGCCCTCCCCAAGAGGGGCCCAGCGTTCTAGTCACCAGTCACCACCCGCAGGGAGAGAGGAGCACATGAGAGCCAAGGTCAGAGGCCGAGGAGGCAGGTGAGAAGCCAGTCGCTGCGTTCAGAGAGCCGGGGTGGCCCTGTCCCCGCCCCGCCCTGCCGGCGGCGGCTCACCTGGTCTCCCTTAGGGCCTGTGGCTCCTTCCGGGCCCTGCGCAGAGAAGGCTCAGCGTTAGAGGAGTCGGAGCGGAAGGTGCGCGCGCTCCCTGGACGTTCAGTCCCAGGGCCGGGCTCGTGCACGTGACCCCTCCGTGTGCCTGTCCCCTCCGGGTCTCACGATCTTCCCGTGGAACGCCCTGTCCCTTAGGGCTCCACAGCGTCGCACGACCGCTTAACGGGCGTCTCTGATTTGGTCTTGTTTCTATTACCAGGAATGGTGCAGGGCCCCTCGCACAGGCCATCCTGCGCTGACGTCCCGGCATTGGGGTTGCTGAGTCTGAGGGTCAGGGACGCCTGGCGGCCGTCTCCTAGGGGACTGGGACATTAGGGACACGCCTGGGGAGCGCGGGCGGGGCACTAAAACGTCACACACAGGTGGCCCATTTGCTGAGGCGGCCACGTGAGAATGGCCCGCAGAGCCAAGGGGTGCGGCTGCCGGGGCCCAGACTCAGGGCGGGGCGGGAGTCGGTGGCCAGCCTCACCCTCGCCCCCCGGAGGCCCTGCTGTTGGTGGACATCCCGGCCCTGGAACGTCCCCCTGGCGGCTGATGAAGGGCCCACTGTGCCCCCAACACTGCCAGGAAGAGGGGGTGTCTCCAATGTCTGGGGGCAGGTGTGGCCCGAGGACACGGCAGAGGGGCCCACATGGTGCAGCAGGGCGGGCAGCTGAGGGAGACATCCGAGGCGCCCACAGGCCTGGTGGCCGCCAACCGGCCAGGGGCCTTCTGTGTCCCCGCTGTCACGGAAAGCGGGCTCTAAAGCAAGCCTGCTGGCTGCCGCAAGACCTCTAGGAAAGTCTAGAAAAGTCAGACGCGGTGACGGAATTTAGGGGTAAAATAATGGTTTTCACACTCGTCCCAAAGCTGTGTGACCCTGCGCCCCAGGACCCCTGGGACAGTCCTGCTGGCGCCACTACTCACCCGGTCACCCACACCGCCACGGAGGCCCTGGGGTCCTGGCAGGCCGGGGTCGCCCACGCTGCCCTTCGAGCCCTGCAGACAAAGGCCAGATGGTCAGCGCCCACGAGGGAGCCCCTCAGGGACCCCTCCCCACCTGGCTGGTCCATCGGGGCCCACTGGGCCCAGACCTGGGCCCCAAACATGACCCACCTGGAAGCCTCGGATGCCAGGGGCTCCGGGAGGGCCTTGTGGGCCAAGGGCCCCCTGAGGGTCAGAAGGACAGTGTGAGTTCAGCTCTGCCTCCCCGGGGGTCAGGCAGGCCCAGGACCTGGTCCCCAGCCATCTGGTCCAGTCGTAGGGGCCAGAGGTGGGGGGTGCCCTACAGGGTAGTTGGGGGTCCCAGAGGTCAGGTCAGGCACACTCTGGGCTCTCACGCATTCGCCAGACTCGGTGCCAGGAACGAAAGGCCAGGGCCCCCGGCACTGGCTGGGGTTCTCCTGGTCTTTACCTGAGCCGGGGATGCGCGGCTTGGGGAGCCCCCGGCACTGGCCGGGTGGTAGCTCTGTGCCCGGAGCACAGAGCTCTCAAAGGCAGGACGGCTCAGGCCTGGCCCTTGCCGCCCCGGGTTTCATGTTCTCGGCCCATCGATGTGCCCCAAATGCCACACTGGCCCACACGGGACCCAGGTCCACGCCCATCCCCTGCCCTCACCACTCACCGCGGAGCCCCTGTGGCCGGCCTCACCGCGCTCCCCGGGCACGCCCACGTCTCCCTGCGTAGGGAGGGGGCAGGGTGTCAGCAGGGTCTATGCCCTGGGGTAGGGGGCGGGGGTCCAGGAGCTGGGGGCACTCACCGGGATGCCTGGCTCTCCCATGGGGCCGGCCTCGCCCAGCTCTCCAACTCGGCCCTGCCCGAGACAGGGGCGCTGAGTGACTGCCCGCCGCCCGTGGCCCTGGGCTCACCGCCCTTCCCCTCACTCAGAGGAAGAAGACACCTACCAGCTCTCCCTTCTCACCCTTGGCCCCTGCTCGTCCGGGCAGGCCCTGCAGCACAGAGGTCAGGGGTCAGAGTCCGCGGGAGAACACACAGGCCAGAGGCAGAGCAACCCCAAAGGGCGCAGGGCTCCCTTTGGCAGAGCCCGCTGCACAGGCCCCATTGGGCACCCACAGGAGATGGTCCTGCCCTGGGCGCCCCCACCGCACGGCTCTGGGCGCCCCCCCCGCCAGAGCTCCAGGCACACACTCACCGGCAGCCCGTTGGGACCCTTCTCTCCTGGGGCACCGTTGCGACCAGCCTCTCCCTGCAGGAGATTTGGGGGGGAAGGGGGTGCTGAGGTGCAGGGGGCAGGGCAGAACACCCCACAGACCCCCCCCTTGGGGGGCCACTAGCGGAGCACCCACCTTCTCGCCATCCAGTCCTGGCACGCCATCCCGGCCGTCCTTGCCCGGCATGCCCTGGGGAGAGGCAGTGGCGTGAGGCCTGACGGGCGTGCACCCGCTGCCCCGTCGCCCTGCAGGCCGCCTGCTCAAGCAGTCCCCTTCCCACCCCCCGCGCTGGCACAGCCCCTGAGCCAGTGGACCCCAAGCTGGACTCACGGCTCCGTGGCCGCAGGCTCCCCATGCTGCCCGCAGACCTCCCAGGTGAGCGGGTGCCCTGTGGGATCGTGCCGCCCTCCCCCTCTGCCCTGACCCCTCATGGCCCCTAGGGGAGTTCCACTTTACAGGTGGGGAAACTGAGGCTCGGGAGCCAGGCTTCGGGCCCAGCCTGTCTGACCCCGCCCACTCTTGACTGTTTGGAGCTGAGGACCCAGCCAGCTCTGGGAAGGGTGCCCTCAGTCCTGTGTCCCCACCCCACCAGGGCCCGTCCTCTACGATGGGGGGAGGGGCCCAGGGGCCTGGGCCAAGCGCGGGCACACGGCAGGGATGGAGGAGCACGGGTGCCGAGGGCGGGTGCCCGACCCCGTGTTTGCTGGTCCCACCCAGCCCCTGCACCTCACGGGCCCCACACACAGACAAGCTCAAGCAAACACGCTGGACCTCCTCCCGGCTGGGACTGTGGCCCTGCGACAGGAACCCTAGGGGCTGTTCAACTACTGTCACGTGTTTCCAGGGGACGACAGCGCAGTGCGAAACCCAGTGAGGCCACATGCCCCTGGAGCCCTAGGGACGCAGGCGCAGACGACGACAGGAAGCCCTGGGTTGGCCGAGGGCGACAGCGACGCAGCGACACCCATCTGTCCCGCGCCGTGGGGGCCGCAGGGACTCACCGGCTCTCCGACCGGCCCGGCCACTCCGGGGGCTCCTTTGGGCCCTGGTCTGCCCTAAAAGACAGGAAAGCTGCTGCAGCCGGGACCCACGAAGGACGTCCCTCCCCGCTTCTCCCTCTTGTTCCTACCCAGCTGTTGCGTCGGGGCCGGGGGACAGCCGTGCTGGCCAATCCCAAGTGCCCAGGGGCCTGTTGGAGGACCCCCTAGCCACCGCAGCAGTGGGCGGCTGCCTCTGGCCTCTAGGCTCAGTCCAGGGAAAGAATCAGTTTGTCGGGGGTGTCTGCAGGCAAATGCCAGTTTGGGGACAGCGACTCCAGTGGCTTAATCACCTCTCGGCTTTATTATGTTTGCTTCACCCGTGAGTCACTGGCCCTCTGTCACTTCACCTCACAGGGCACTGCCCAGGCCTCTCGATGGGTGTGTGTCAGGGCCAGTAGTGGCCCCCAGGAGCCCGGTCCACGGCCCCAGCCCCGCTACTCAGGGGCCTGTCACGGGACGGTCGCTCCCAGGAGCCGTGGAGGCAGCAGGGGCGGAGGGCTCCAGTGGCTTGCCACCCATCACCCGCAGGAACGGGCAGCCACCCTAGGCCCCTGGCTCGCGCCGTCCATGTGCCCTCCCCCATCGCCACCGGTGGGGCCCCTCCGGGGGAGGGCCCGGGGAAGCATGGGCCTCTGACTTACGAGGTCGCCCTTGGGGCCACGGAACCCGTCTGGGCCCCTCTCGCCTCTGTCACCCTGGAATGACAAGCGGGGACGGGGACAGAGCTCACAACTCAAGCAGGTGGGAGAGCCGGACGGAGGTGTAACTGGCTGGGGTCAGCCCGGAAGTGGCCGGAAGTGCAGGGCTGACGCTGCCGAGGGTCTCAGGGGCCAGGGGGACGCTAACCGCAGGTCATTCCACGCCCAGAAGGAGGGAGAATGCAAGCCTTCCATGAAGGACAGGCGGACTCCTTTGGTGAACTCACCCCCAGGGGTGCCCACTGGGTCCTGCTCAGGCGCACCCATGGGTACCTGTCCCGGGTGCCCACGGATCAGCTCCGGCCCGGGAGGGGCCAGCACAGCCCAGTGGGGCTGGGGAGGTGGCTGAGGGAGGGAGAGGGAAGGGGACAGAGAGCTTGTGGGGCCACCCTCCACCCCCAGACTCCCACGTACGGCTTTCCCGGGGCCTCCTGGGATCCCGGGGGGTCCTCGGAACCCGATGGGACCCTGTGGAGAGGATGGGGTGCCTGGGTCTCACTCGGAAGCCCAGCCAGCAGCCCGCAGGGCACTTCGCTCTACCTGGAGGGGCCCCGCCTTGAACACCCTGCCCGAGCCCCCCTAGCAGGCCCCCCCAAGTCAGCCATCCAGTGGCCCCCCAAGCTCCCCTCCTGCATTTGCCAAGGTCCCCTTCCTGTCCCATCCCTATGGGCCTCAGATGCCTCCACAGCCCTGGCTTTGGGAAGGACGAGGCCCAGAGTCAGCCTCGCCAAGTCCCTTGGCCCAGCTGTGGCCACTGGAGGGGTCAGGAGGGATGCCCCCCACCACCTGGCTGACGGGGGGCTGGGCCATGGGCCCCCAGGTGTGGGCAGGTGCGGGCTGCCAGACTTACCCGGTCCCCAGGAGGCCCGAGTGGTCCTGGCAGTCCTCGGAGACCCCGTGGGCCCTGCAGGGAGAAAGCCGGAGATGCAGGGCCCAGGCCGCACTTCTCTGGAGGCCTGCAGCCTCAGCGCGGGCCCTGGAGGGGCAGGCCCCGGGCCCCTGGGACCCCCAGCCCGAGAGGCAGGGCCACATTCCTGCTGTGGGTGTCGGTGGCCGTCTGCTGTGCCCCGAGCTGTCCAAGGAGCCCCCAACCCTTATCCTCACCCCCATCCAGCCCGTCCCCCGCTCACCTGCAGCCCGACTCTGCCAGGGAGGCCGGGGGACCCGGGAGGGCCAGGGTCACCCTGCAGGGGAGGCAAAGGAAATGATGGGGGGGTCAGTCCTTAGCTCCCCCAGCGCTCCCCTCCCCACACCCGCCAGCCTGCCCCCATGTTCTCGGCCTCTGTTCCAGCCGGGTGCCCAGCCCTTCCCAGACGCCTCTCCTGGCTGGGGTGGGCCCCCTGCTGCCCATGTAGATGGGGGCATGGCCACTCCTGCCATGCTGGAGGGCACCTGGCCCCACCCCAGCCTGTGGGGCAGGAAGGACAGATCCTTGGGCGGTGACTATAGGAGAGTGGCAGGGACTGCTGGGGACATTTCCAGTGGAAGTGGCCACCAGTGGGGGCCACCAGAGCAGGCTGGGGCGGGGGTCTCCCCAGAGATCCTGTCCCAAGGTTCCTGGTCCTGGGCAGCCGGGCCCGCGGGGGCGGCCGCTGCTGGGCTGCGCCCTCGATGCCGCCGTCCCAGCCACCCCCACCAAGCGCCCCCGTCCAGCCGCCCCCACATGAGCAGGCAGCCAGCCGCCACCCGCGTACCTTCTCGCCGTCCTTGCCGACTTCTCCTTGCTCCCCTTTGTAGCCAGTGGGTCCCTGAAAGCGGGCGGTGACGAGTCACAGCCTGGCCCCCCAGCTGAGGCCCCCAGGAGGAAGGCCAGCCCCCCTTTCTGGGCCCCCGCCCCCCATCTCGGCCCCCCATGCAGGGGCCGGGCTGCCTCCTGGGGACGTGGAGGCGGGCTGGGGTCTGAGGCACTTCATGGCTGCCACTCACCTTGAACCCTGGCATTCCTGGGGGACCGGGGGGCCCTGGCGGACAGACGGCTGGGCACTGCTGGGAAACAGAGTGGTCAGGCCCCTCCCAGGCACAGGGCACCCCGGGAGCCCAGACAGGGCCTCACTCAGGGCTGGCCGCAGGCGCCGAGGGAGCCGGACCACGGCCGCCAGGCCCCTGGGCCTCCCCGTCACAGCCCGGCTCCGATTTCCCGGTCTCAGCGCGCGCGGCCGAGGGCCGGTTGCACAAAGGGGCCTTCATCCGCGGCCCCGCTCCCTGCCGCGGGCTGCCGGGGCGTGCTTTAGGAAGGGACGTGTGTCCCTGGGGCACAGACTGGATGCTCCGAGTTGGGGAGGGGTGTGGGGCGGGGGCTGCGGATTCTACATCATTCCACAGCTGATCTGGCAGAGCGGGGTCCATCGACCTTGGCCCCAGCATCTGGGTGGACCTAGCAGTGGCTCAGCTGTTATCCTCATTCTGGAAGATGCCCGCTCTCTGGGACACAGGCGGGGGCTTTTCCCCTTCCACATGGGTGATGAAGCTCAAAGGCCAAGAGAACAGTGAGCCCCAGACTCTAGTCCGGAACCTTCTGCGAGGGGTGCATTCATCTGTGGTGCCCAGTGCCGTCAACACAGGCCACGTGCGACCTGGTGCCCTGGAAGCGTGGCCGAGCCCGGAAGCTGGACTGTTTACAACTGGACTTCGCCTAATTCAGAATCTCACTGCTGGGCGTGGCCCGCGGTGACAGGCGTGGGGACAGGGGTTGTGCCTGGACCTGTCCCTACCCTTCCCTGCAGGGACGGAACAGGCTGACCTCCAGACAGGTCGAGGTCAGGGATCGGGCCCGGGCCCCCTCCCACCAAGATAGGCCCCCTTCACAAATGATGCCCACCTGAAGGTCCGTCATGCCTTCGGGGAGGACCCCTGGGTGACCCTGGAACACAGAGATGGTCGACTGCGACCCGGGCCCCCGCCCTTCCCCTCCCTTGTCACACCCACCACCCAGGGGCCACACGGGACTTGAGCCCCCCAGCCCCCTGTGGCCAGTGCTTCATGCTGCTGGCCCGCCTGCAGGGCATGTGACAGCGACAGAAACACCTGCCCTGGGGGGCGGGGTGGTCACTGGGCCCGAGCCCTGAGTGTCCCAGGTCTCTGCTTTGGCCCGGGACTCAGCTGTGTCTGGGCAGCGGGTGTGGGTTCAGACCCTGGGGGAGCCCAGGGGGGCTGAGAACAGGGGAGGGGAGTCCGCGCGTGCAGCCCCCTTCCCAGTACTTACAGGGGGTCCCGGAGGCCCGGGAGGGCCCGGCAGGCCTGGGAGTCCAGAGGGTCCCTGTTGGGGGGTGGTTATGGCTCAGATGGAGCAGGACCAGCCCCCACTGGAGCAGGGGCGCCGGCTGCAGCCAGAGACAAGCCGCTCCGGACTGCGCCAACGGGGGCTGCCCCCAGCTCCGCGCCCCTCCCCAGCCTGGCCTCATTCTCCTGTCTCTGCTCCTGATGTCACACCTGTCCCTGTCCCCAGATGTCACCCGGGGCTCCCACTGAAAAAGGAAAGGGGGGAGGGGAGAGAAAAGGAAAAAGGAGAGACTGGGGAAGTCCCTGGTGGTTGAATTCGGGGGTCCTGGTGGGGAGGGCGCCCGCTCCCAGCAGCGGGGAGCGTCTGGGGAAGCCACTCACCGGGGGGCCCCGGAGGCCAAGTCCGCCTGGGAGTCCGCTGACTCCTGCCTCTCCCTGGGGGCAAAGAAGTGGGGTGGGAGTCAGCACCCAAGGGCTCCCAGACCCCTATGCGGGGCTGGTCTGCCCTCTCAGAAGGGATGGAGATTCCGGGTGGCCGGTCTCGTCTCTGTCCCCCACAGAAGCCCCACCCCAGCCCGGGTTTGGGACCTGGCAGCCCAGCTGGCTCTGGGTGTGGCGGGCACGCTCGGGTGGGGGCCACGAGGGTACTCACGGGGGGTCCGGGGAGGCCTTTGCCCTGCAAAGCCAACAACACGGTCAGAGTTGCTGGGGACAGGACGGTGTGCCCAACCCCCCACCCCGGGACAACCGGGCTGGTGTGGGTCTTGGTGCAGGAAAGTTCCCCCACCCCCCGGGGGAGAGGCCCCACCCAGACAGTGCCCAGGACCAGCAGGAAGGATGGCAGACCCTTTAGCCCCTCCAACTCCCACCCGGAGAGAGACGAGACTCACCCCAAGCCCAGGTGGCCCGGGGGGGCCCAGACTTCCCTGCGGAAGGAAACTGGGTGTCAAGGGACAGGTTGGGCCCAGTCACCCCTCCTGTTGGCAAACCTGTTCCCCTTCAATCCGTCCTGCAGCTCCTCTGAGGAGGAGCCCCCCTTGTACACAGGACAGAGGCCCTGAGTGCGGGGGGACTTCTGGGTCCCCAGCGGCCTGTGCCCAACAAGCCAGGAAGCCCTCCAGGTCAGCTGCCGCAGGAATCACCGAGACCTCAGCCCACGGGCCGCAGCCCTGGGTCCCCTGTAGCCTAGCATCCTGAGGGCACCGTCCTTGCACTAAGGCCCCTCTCCTCCCGTGCCCCAACCCAGCTGAGGCCCCCTGCAGGGGGCCCGGGGCTCAGCCACATTCCCCTGTCCACCATCCGCTGGGCACTGAGGGACCCCGGGCCACAGCAGCCACTTGTCTCCAGTACTCCTATAGCCGAGTCCCTGAAGGTGGGGCTCCGCCCCCATGTCCCCAGGGCTGGGGTGGACGGTCACGGCTCACAAGGGGAAGGGGCTTGGAGAGTCTTCCCCAAGAGGCACTGGTTGGTCAGGAAGTAGCTTCAGGAAACGGTGGTCAGAAGCAGGGCACTGTCTAAGGTGACAGTGGGCCTCTCGGGTGGGCACAGAGATGGGGTGGGAGAGGTCCGCCCGGGGTGGGGGGCACATAGGGTCAGTCACCCCGCCCCCCCAACCATACCGGCCTCCCCAGCATGGTCTGAACACCAGGACAGCTCTGACCAGAGGTACTTTTGGAACGGGGAAGGCACCACGAGGGGCCGTCCACTTGCCGCCCTGTGTCCCCCTGCCCTCCTGCACCCCCCTCAGGGTGGGGCCCCACTGTCCCAGCCATGGCAGCTGCTCCAGAGCCACCAGCCCCGCGGCCTGTGGATGTCGGTCTGGCCACCCCGGCGCTGTCCTCGCCCGGAACTGAAGCTGCCTCGTGTGGCGCTGGCACTCACCCGTTCTCCAGGGGCGCCCTTGGGTCCTGGCGGCCCTTCCCTCCCGGTCAGACCCTAGGGAGAGAGGCGAGGGGCTCGAGGGGCCACATGGAAAGGACATGTCCCCTCCCGTGTGCAGCGGAGGGACAAACCATGGGCCCCTCCCTGACTAAGCCGAGCCCAGAGCTGCCGCACAGACCTCGGGCCTGGCACCTTCCTCTCCCGGCCGTCCGCTGTCCACCAGCTGTGTCGGAGCCTCTGGGGGACACCGGGCAGCCAGTGGGAGGCCGGCGCCAGGAGCCCGTGCTGGACTGGGCAAGCCCAGCGGGAGGGAGCCCACGTCCTCGGTGAAGCTCGGCTGCCCCGGGGCCGGGCGCCAGGTCCCTGGTGGCCGGTGCACAGCTGGGGCTCGGCGGGGCCCGGGGGATGGGCGTTCATCCGCAGAGAAGCAGGAGGTGCTGGGACTTTCACCTCTGCCCGGGCAGGCTCTGTCCCCGGCCAGGCCGGCTGGGCTAGGCTGCCGGGTTAAAGGCCAAGGGAGCCCTGCGGGGGCACCTGCCGCTGGCCCGGCCGCTGGGGCAGGTCTGGTTGGAAGCGCGCAATTAACCCTGACTCCGGGGGCTGGGGAGGAGGGGGGCTCAGGGGGCGGGGGCGGGGTCCGGGGAGGGGGGCTCAGGGGGCGGGGCGGGGCGGGGCCAGGGGAGGGGGCTCAGGGGGCGGGGTGGGGCGGGGCCCGGGGAGGCAGACAAGGTGCACTCACGTCCACGCCAGGCAGTCCTGGCAGCCCGGCCTCTCCCAGCTTCCCTGGCTTCCCCGCAGCCCCCTTCGGTCCCTGCAGGGGAAGGGCAGGGGCGTGAGGAGGCAGTCGAGTGTTCTCCAGCTGGGGCGCCACCCCGCAGTTAAGAGGGGCCCCTCTCCACAGAAGCGCAGCTCTGTCTGTGCCCCAAGACCCTGCCCAGCGGAGGCCCCCGCCCGCCCCTCACTGGCCCCAGCAGGGCCTCCCTCTCCAGTTGCCCCTCACTCTATAGGTCCCATCGATAGGATGTCCGCCTGGACGCTTCCGTCTACCCAGCTCAGGGCTGGCGGTCCCTCTGTGGGGCACCCCCATGAGCCCAGGACCCCCCACTCCTGGCCCAAACAGCTCCGGGAGGGCTCATGAGCGGGACCTCTGACCAGCTACACCGCGGGGCTGTGCTTCGAAGCCAGACCTGCCCGCAGACACCCAGGGCCTTAGACACACCCCCTCCCACCCCACCCGCTGGCCAGGGCTCAGCCCCTGCTGGGGCCATCCATCCTGGTTACCCAGGCTGCCCCGCGGGCGAGGGGTGTCAATGACCCCTCTGTTTCAGGCCGGCCCTCCCCTCCCCCACCACAGCCGGGATACTCACCGGGGGCCCAGGCAGGCCCGGAGGGCCAGCTTCTCCCTGAGAAGGGGAGACGCTCTGTGTGACCAAGTGTCCCCTGAAGACCCCACCCCAGATGGGAGCCCTTCCCCCCAGCCGGCACCTAGTGGCGCCTCACCCCAGGGTCGGGCACAGGCCAGGCCTGGGAGAGGGGCCAGCAGGGGCCGTCCTGCTCTGAGGGCTCGGGGGCAGGGCCCCCAGAAATGAGGGGAGCGCGACCGGAGGCCCTAGCCCTCCACGGGCCTGGACGCTTCAGAAAGTGGGCCACGGGCGGCCCCGAGGCCTCCTGCCTCCACCTGGACGGGGGCGGTGGCCCGGGCCCCGTGGAGGCCCAGGAAGGCTGCCCTAGCCTCGCCCTACACGCACCTGGCAGGGCTTTGAGCAGAAGCCCGCCCCCAAGGCCTGACTGGCTTCACCTGGGAGCCCTGGGGTGCCAGCGGCCCGGACAGGTGGGGGACAGGTTGAGGGTGAGGTTTGGTGAGGAGGTGCCTTGCGGGCCCCCGCCTTTTGTGGAGGTGGCTGGGTGGGGGTGGGCCAGGCATGGCCGGCGCCGGCACCTGTGGGGGCTGCAGTGCAGGCTGGCCCCTCCAGGGCTGGCTCCGGCCCCCAGCAGCCCCAGCAGGACCCAGGTGGAGGGCCAGGCCCCACACCCCCGTGCCCAGCCCCCAGAATACAGGGGCGCAGGGCTCCAGGGACACATACACCTCAGGGCCCACAATCCTGGTCCAAAGACCACCATGCTGTCCCCCTGCCCCCCACTCCGGAATGCAATCCCATGGGGTGTGTCCCAGGTGGGAACAGGGTCGTCTTTGTCTCATTTCACATCCCACGAGGGTGCTGGCTTGTCACCCCGTTGCCTGACCCTGGGAAGGGGGACTTAGTTTTCTCTCCACAGGTTGGGGGGTTTGGGGGGCTTGGGAGGCATCCGAAGCTAGAAGCCCACAGAACCCTCCCAAGCCCTTCTCACACCCCAAACTCACATCAATGCCATCTTTGCCCGGCTTCCCAGGTGGCCCTTGGGGGCCAGGGGGGCCTCGTGGTCCCATTTTCTGAAATGGTGAAATGTCATTAGGCACCTGGGACTTCTCACCCCTCCCCTCGAGGTGGGTCCCCCGGTTGGCCCTCAGGTCAGCCCAACGGAGCATCCCTTCTTCCCCAGGTGCTCAGCGCAAGGGCCCACGGGTCCTGTGGCCTCAGAGGCCCTGTGGCAGCGTCTGCTGCCTCATCTGTGCAGCCAGGAGGGGCTGTGCCGGCCCCGCCGGGCGCCTCGGGGAACAAAGGCGACATTGTGCTTCTCTGTGCTGGCGGCAGCCCTGGCGTGGCTGGACCCCGGCCTAGAGACGATCAGGCAGCCACCTGGGCTCATCCAGGTGTCCGTGGGGGCTCAGCCTGGCGGCTGCAACAAACCCCTACTAACCTTCGGTGTCCCCGGCTCGCTGGCTGGCTGGCCTGGGGTGGCGGGGACAAGGGGTCGTCCCCCCCACTGCGCCGCTCCGTGCCTGACGTCAGAGCCTGGGACCCCCGCCCCAGCCCGCTCTTTGCCGGCGTGGGCCCAGCCCTCCTGCAGCCCTGTGCTCACCTGCGCCTCGGTCACCTGCGTCTCAGCCAGGAGCTGCCCGAGCAGGAGCAGGGCCAGGGCTGGGGCTCGGGCCATGGCTGCGCTCGCTCTGAGTGGGGCTGGCGGCGGCGGCCAGGCTGGGGCTCCAGGCTCGGCGGGCGGGGCGGGCGGTGGGCGGGTCGCCAGCTCCCGCCCCTCCGGCTGCGCACAAGCCCCCCATTCAGCGGGGCCCACCTGGGAGGGCGGGGGCTTCCGCTGCCTGCACTCCCCGCCGAGCCGGCAAGGGGGAGAAAGCTCCAGTGGCACTTTGTTGGCCAGCCTCTGGGTTAAAATTATCCCCGGCTGGTGAGTTAGACACACACACCTTTTAGCGAGAAAGAAAGATGCTCTTTCTCCCCTGCTCCTCCCCCAGGGTGTGGCGAGCCCCCGCACTGAAGGGCTCCTTTGGGGAAGGGGGCAACTTTCGCCCCAGAAACGGGATCTGGAAGCCGCCTACCCTTTCCTAGGCCTTGACGGGGATCCTAGCTGCTCACGGCCCAGGAAGGCCCCCAGAGAGGGTGTGCGCCCTATACCAGGGCCCAGACGGGGCCCCCGCAACCCTGGTCCCTGCTATGAGCCGCGCCACGGGCAGGAGTCTAGGGCCATGCCTGCTCTCTGGGCCCCAGAGCCGGGCCCCAGAGCCTGACCCCAAACGCGGTGCGGCGTTGTCCGCACGCATGCGTCCTGAAGGCAAAGACCAGCCCGCCCCCACCCCGCACTCCTCACCCCAAGAGAAAGCAGGTTGGTGGCCCTGGCAGAGAGGAAGGGAGGGACACCTGGGGCCAGAGCGGAAGCCCGGAGGAACAGGAGCCCTAAGGCTGGCGTCAGGTGTTCCGTTTCTCACGACCTCGGGCAGCTCAGGGGTCCCTGCCTCTGGGCAGACTCGGGTTCATGCTGGGAGGGGAAGGGGCAGAACCCGGGGCCAGGAGGCCTCCATGGTCACCTGGGGGCCTCTCCAACGTCCAGGTCACCTACGGGCCCACCCCCAGGGGTCTTGGCACGTTGTGTCAGCCTCATTTCCTCAGGTGGAAACTCAGGACTTCTGACATGACGTGAATTCAAACGGGGGACCATAGGTGAACCAGGAAAGGGAGCCTCGGGGAGCATGTGGCTCCCAAGTGCGGGGCTCTGCCATTGGCCAGGCCTCTGCTCCAGGCCTGGCCTCACCCTCAAGTGGGAGGGAGGGGTGTGAATTCCACCAGGAAGAACTGAGAGACGCTGGGAACGTCTGTGCCCCTGCAGAGTCTGAGCCAACCTACGACGACCTCAGAGGCGGCAGGGGGCTGGGGGAAGCCACTTGGCCCCACCCCACAGCCCAGGGAGCAAGATGGTTCCCTGCCCCAGCTCACCCCTCAATCCCTCCCACCTGGCCTCACAGCTCCAGAGCGAGCCCAGCTGGCCTTCAGCTCCCTCAGGTGTGCCACCTGGCATCTGGCACCGTGCTCCGCCGCCCCCGGCAAACCCACGCCCTGGAGGGCTGCCCCTGCCTGGAAGTCCAAACTGCGGTGGTGGCCTGGGGCTGCGGGGACAGGGGCCAACACTTGGGGGGTCCGTGGACTGCAGCTGCCCACTCGTCCCTAGGTCCACCCTCCAGGGCGGCTCCAGTGAGGTTTCCTCTTGGCTTCAAGCTTCTCCATCTGCACTTGAGCCGCACAGGCTCTCACCTGAGGGCCCCAACCACCGGGATCAGTGACTCTGTGTGCCACCTCACGGCCGCATCGGTGCCCTGCCCACTCCAGCACGGGGTGAACTTTAACTCGGGGTCTCTCTCCACCAGGACGATTTCGTGTGTCTGCCGTACCCTGCACCCCTCCCTGAACAGGCATGAATCATCAGTGCGCCTCCTGGAAAGGGACCCAGAGGGAGACGCGGCACCCTGCACCTGCCCCGGGGGCGTTGCAGCTCGTCTTTCCTTCCCTTGGTGCCAAGGCAAGCCTGTGGCCCTCTGCAAAACCCCGCACGCCAGCGTCAGGGAGGGAAGGGAGCGCCCTACCCTGCGGGGCGGGGCTGCCTGCTGCACGCCGGCGCACTGTGCCCACACCAGTAGGAGGGGCCAGGGGCGCCCTGGGAGGTGGAGCCTCTGCACCGAGGGTCGGCAGGGGCTGTGGCTGGCCCGGCAGAGCCACAGAGAGCGATGCCGAGTTGTCCCCCAAAGCACAACAATGCGCCCGAAACCAGGGCCGGCCAAGGCACCTGGGAACCCCAGCTCCGCCCTCCCTCTGTCCACGCAAAGGGACGGTGCCGAGTCCCCAGACTTGCTCCTGAACGGGTGACAAAAGGCAGTCAAGGGACCACCTGTCCAGCACCAGGGGCCCTGGGCGGTGGTGTGGTAAAGGGTGCGTTGGGTGGGGCACGCGCACCCATGAGAGTGACAAGTGGGCAAAGGGTGCCACAGCCGGGCCAGAGTCTCCAGGGCAGCACGACTCGAGAAATCAACCCCCAGCCCACCACAGCGCCCCCCAGGACCGCTGCCCGCGCCAGGGCACTTTAAGTCAAACGAATTTATTCAGAAAAGTCCTGGGCACCAGACTTAGAAAACGAGCCCCACTCCCACCCCCAGACCCTTAAGGGCCGATTTACAAAGACGGGCCAGTGGCCCCGAGGAGGGAGGCAGCAGATGAGGGTTCGGTGAGGGCTCTGGAGATCTGCGCTTCCCACGGCTGCGGCAGCCATGGGGGAAGGCCAGCACTGCGGGGCGCCGGGCACAGCGGGCAACGAGTCTCCCACGGCCTAGGGCGTCTGGGGCTGAGCAACCAGCCCCGCCTCCGCAGACGCCGCCCTCTGGTCCAAGGCAGGCTCTTCCGCGGCCGAGCTCTGGGGGGCGCCCTGGCCCTCCGCCGCCGCCGCCGCCGCCCCATTCTCACCAACGTCGGCCTCAGGGCGCCCTGGCCCGACAGGGGGCCAGGTGGGAGCCAGGGTCTGGTCCACCTTCCTCCGCTTCCTCACCTCGTCGCTGGCGGCCTTGGCCTCGGGGATCGGGGGACAGGGCTGCTCGGCCTCCCCGGGTTCCTGGCTGCCCATTTCCGGGGTCCCCGCCCCCAGGCCGCAGCCCTCCAGGTTCTGGGCGATCTTCTCCACTTCGGAGGCGCTCGGGAGGCCCGCGTGCCCGGGGGCCTGTTCCCGCCGGTTCGCCTCCAGCTTCCTCTTCTTGCTCTCCTTGGGGCTCGAAGGTTCCGGCCCCTCCTCCCCGGGGCTCCGGGCCTCCTCGGCCTGGTCCCGCTCCCGGACCCCTTCCTCCTCCTGGGGCTCAGCGCTGGGCAGCTGTGGGTCGGCGGCCACACTGTCCCCGTCCTCGCCACTCCGGGGTCCGCAGGCACCAGTCTGGAGGAGGGGGTCCCCGGGGCTCTCCTCGCCCTCGGCCTCGCCGGGCGCCGCCGGCGAGGACGGTCGCGGAGGGGAGCGCAGCCTGAACCTCCGCAGCTTGTCGTGCGGCCCCCAGACGAACTTGCGGCGCGGTCGGAAGTGCTCCCAGGCGAAGCGCAGCAGCGCGCGGCGCTGGCGCGGGCAGCGCACGGTGAAGACGAAGTAGTCCAGCGCGCTCTGCCGCACGCCGGGCAGCTGCCCGCGCACCAGCGTCTCCTCCAGGAAGAAGTGCACCAGCGGCGCCTGGTAGCGCTCCAGGCCCAGCTCGCCCAGCGACTTGAGGATGCGTGTGAGACGGAGGTTATTGTGGCTGTGCCTAGGGGGCGGGGCGAGCGGGGGGCGTGGGGGGGCGGTTCTCAGCCGAGGCCCGCCCCCCCCCAACCCAGGAGTCTGGGGTAGGCGGGGGTGGTGATGCGTCCTCTGTCCTCTAGAAGGGGGACTGTCCCTTGGTCCCATGGAACACGCCCCACCCCCGCGCAGCTAGAGGAGGATAGGAAGGGGCTCCCGTAAGTTGTGCGACGGGCAGATTCACCCCCTGCGCCTCCACCCAACCCTGTGCTTCTCGATGGGCGCGCGGGCCAGTGTCTGCCCAGCTGAGGAGCCCCACTGACAGCTGGCCTTCCTTCGGGCCTTCACGTCCTATCAGGCCGGCCCACCCGCTGCGAGCAAGGAGGAGGGCGCGCAAAGCCCCGGTCACGTGCCGCCCCTCTCCCCAGAAGCGCTCCCAGGACCCCTGCCTGGAACCCAGCGCGGCTCCTCCCTCCTTAACCCGAGACCCGGCTGGCGGGGCGGGGCGGGGCGGTCCTCACCAGTTGAGGTTCTGGAAGCGCTTCTGGTAGTTCTGCGCGCGGCGCACCTTGCCGGTGTCTCGGTCCTCGAGCTCGATCCCGTAGAAGCCCAGCATGAGCTCGTAGGCCTGCACAAACCGCTCCCGGGCCTCCTTGGAGCTTTTAAACTCCTGAAAGCAGCCCAAGGGGAGTTCAAGCAGCGGGCCGACGCCTCCCTCGGCCCAATTCATCTGGGGGCCTGGACTCGGACGTTCGAGGTAAAGTGACAGGGTGAGGGAGCCCCGAGACGCGAGACTGTAAGCGCCTCTTTGCCCTGAGCCGCCGCAAAGGCACCAGGGCCTGAAGCGCTGCTTTGGCCCTGAGAGGGATTCCTTGAGCAGCTCCCCCTCCCACCTCCCGGACCCCACTGCCGGCCCCTGCGCGGGGGCCCTGCCCCAGCCCCAACCTGGGCAATAAAGGCTCACTCCCGCCCCGACTCCCGCAGCGGAGCCCAGTTTCCCCGACAGCCTGTGAGGAGGGTCTGGGGCAGAGGGGCTTCGGGCTCCTGCACTGCGGGCGCCCCCTAGGGGCAACGCAGAGGCCTCGGCTCACCTGGATCTCCCGCAGCGTGAGGGGCTTGGCGAGCCAGTTCACCCCCGGCTCCCGCAGAGGAAACAGCCTGTGGGAGAGGAGGCGGCACAAGCCCGTCAGGGGCGGCCTCGGGACCCCCCACCCCGCCCCGTGGGCGCATGCGGGCCGTGCGGCTGGGGGCAGCTCGCCCCCTCTCTGGGCCCGCCGCTCAACCGGGCCAGGGGCCGGCCCCGCACACACCGCAGGCTCCCGCGGTAAGGGCGAGGGCAGAGCTCCGGGCGGGTGTCGCAGACCAGGGCCCCGGACGGGCATACGCGTGGCCCCGGGCGCTTGGCAAGCAGGCTCAGCAGCCAGGGCCGCCTGCCAGCCTTTTCGCCCGGGGCAGCCAGCTGTCCCTTTTGTTCGTAGTTCCTTTTCTCTGGTCACTGATGCTCCCGTGCCCAGGGGAGGGCCCCTGCACGCTGTCCTCAAAGACACACTGTGTTTGCGGGGTCGCGTCAAGGGTCACCTCGAGCCATGGTTCAAACCCCACCACGCAGGACAGACCGGCGCCAGCTGTCTGTCCTCTGTGCTCACGAGGCCGCTGGCAGCGTGCCTGCAGCTCTTCCTGTCCCCCGCCTGGCACTTCGGCCCCCAGCCGACCACAGAGACCGTCCAGGGCTAAAGAGCCCGAGCCTGCAGGGCGGGCAGGGCCCTCCCCCCGCCACCGGCCTGCAGAGCCCCGCCGTGAGCTCCGTGCGGCCTCGGAAGGACCCGGTGTGCCTGCTGCCGGTGCGCCCAGGCCCCAGCCCCTCCCCGGGAGCCCCAGCCCCACCCCGGCCCGGCCCTGCTCACCACTGGATGTAGGAATGGTTGTTCTCCAGGACGTCGTAGTCGTCCTTCCAGCTCTGGAGGAGGGTCTCAATGAGACAGCCTAGGAGCCCCGAGGGGACAGGTCAGCGTGGGGGGGGCAACTCAAAGCCCTGACCCCTCCCCCTCTTTCTTTGAGGCCTTGAGACTGTGAAGCTTTGAGTCGTACGTCTCATGTGATTTTCGACCTCGGCCCCTTTGCGATCTGGGAGCAGGGAACCCAGTGCTGACCCAGGGCAGACCCCAGAGAGATGACTACAGCCCCTGAGGAAGAGGCCACTGTTCCCAGTCTTGCCCCTGTCATTGTAGGAGGGATCCTCACTGCCCCCCAAACTATGCCTTGGTAGCAGGGCTCTACCCTCACACAGCACCTGCAACAGAGCCCCCCTCCCCTGCCCCGCTGGGTGCCCACTGCTTCTGCAAAGGGCCAGACAGAGAATGTTTGGGGCTGGGTGGCCACGTGCCCCTCCGTGGCAGTTACGCTGCATCCTGGGGAAAAGCCACAGACTGTGGGTCCCAACAAAACTTCAGTCATGGAAGCTGAAATCTGAATTTCCTATCATTTTCAAGTCACAAAATTATTATTCTTCCTTAATTTCTTCCCCACCATTTAAAAAGTAAACACCACACTGAATTAGCTGACGCATGTGGCTTTCCCACTACCGCAGAAGAGCCAAGTGGTTGTGACACGAGACCGCGGGGCCGGCAAAGCCCGGGTATTCCCTGCCTGGCCCATCGCAGCAAGTTTGCCTGTGCGTCCAAGCTGCAGGAGGGGCCCTGGTGTCCCCTCAGCAGCCCCCAGGGGGTGCTGTGGGGCTCTCTGAAAGCCACAGGCCCAACTGTAGTCTGTCCCAGAGCCGGTCCCTGCATGCGTCCCTGCATCCGCGGGAGGCAGACAGAAGGGGGAGGGGACACCGCAGCAGCGCCGGGCTGCAGGCACGCACCGTTGGGCAGGAACGGGATCTCGTTCCTGTAGAAGCTCAGGTTTGGCATGTCGCCGTTGCTGTCCCGTTCAATCAGATCCTGGAGGGCCAGAGAGGGTCCCAGTCGGGACGCCGTCAGAGACAGGCTGCCCACTGCCCCCCCAGGCCCCTTCGGGGACAGTGTTCCTGGGGGAGGGGCCCTGTTCTCGGCCGGAAACCTCCAGACGTCCTGCAGGCTGCCGAAGGCCGCAGGGGCCCAGCCGCTGCCCCCCTGCCCCCCACCTATGTGGGCCAACACTGGGATGTCGCCTCATCTGCACCCAGAGGCCGCCCCAGGGTTGCCTGAGACTCATGGGTGCAGAGGGCAGGGGCTGGCTGCGCAGCAGAGGGCCGTGGCAGGGTGGGCGGGGCTGGGCCTTGGGCGGGGGGGGGATGTCCCAGAGCTGGCCCCGTGACTCCCGTGGAGGCAAGGATGCCGAGGGACACGCGGGCCTTCTCTGGCAGAAGGCAGGAGGGTTTTGGCCCCAGGCGGGCTGCAGCGGCGCGAGGGTGCCGGGGGCAGCTACGTACCGGGTAGTGGTGGCGATACCTGCGTGTGTCCCGCGCGGCTCGCCAGTTTCGGAACCCGGTCATCCTAGACTGGGGAGAGAAGGGCGGGGATGAGAGCCCCTGGGAGACCCTCGCCCTCCTCCAGGCCAGCAAGACAGGACCCGCCCTGTGAGCCCTCATCCGGGAGGGGGGCAACAAGGCCTGCCACGCGTCAACAAAACCAGAGGACCCCTGGCCCCCGTGAACCCTCTCGGGACGCAGCCCTCCAGCTCCGGCTCCACTTCCTCCTCCCGCGTTCGCTGGCTGCCCCACTGCCGGCCACGGTCCTATGTCCCCAGGAAGCTCGCCGCCCCTAGCGCTCCCCTCCCGCTGTGCTCCGAGCTGCCACCAGCCTGTGTCCCTATGTACAGCCCTGGTGGGGGCCCCAAATGCCTGGCGCAGGGTCTGATGAAGGAATGGACGCCTATGGCTCAGGGAGCCAGTCCCCTCCGGCCCAAACCCACCACTCAGTGACCAAGACCCCACATCTCCGGGGCCAGCAGCAGCTTTGGAGGCGGGGTTGGGGCTTCCCCGCAACACGGCAGAGGCCCCTCGCTGCCTCCCGGCCGCTGCAGCCCTGTCCCCATGGGCCAGGCACCCTGGGGTCCCGGGAAGGGTGGACATAACTGGTGAGCAGGATGCTAGGTAGCCGCAGCCCAACCCAGGGCCCACCTTGCTACAAGGGTAGGGGGCACAGGGCGGGGCTGAGCCCAGCGGTCTGACTGTGGTTGGGTGAGGATGACGGGCGGGGACAGAGACAGTTCCTGGGCAGGACAGGCGGGAACGGCTGGCAGGAGCAAGCTGCTCGAGGGGTCAGAAGGCCAGGCCCCCCTTTGTGTCCGCTGGCTCGACCCCATCCCCAACCACAAGACCCCTGGATGTCTGCACTCCAGCTGGGGCCTGGAGCCGCCCCTCTGCCCAACTCCTACACCAGGCCCGCTGGTGCGTCTTCTCCTTCCGGCCAAGGGCTAGGAAACAAAACCGAAACCTGGCAGAAGCTGGTTCCGTTTCTGCCGCCCCTGGGCCAGCGGGCGTTGGGAGCAGCATGGGGTCCTTGGGGGGAAGGGGAGGAGTTGCGGGAGAGATCAGAGGGTGGGGCACCTCGTGGGGTCACAGGGTCGAGACAGGCACGCCCATGGACCTGCGGGAGGACAATGTCCTCTCACCTGACCCTCACCAACCTGCCGGCACCTGCCGGGGGGCAGAGCCAGGTTCCAGCCCTGCCACTCCAGGCCTGTGACCCCGGCCCGGCCTGCTGCCCCCAGGAACTCATCCCAAAACACTAGATGAGCCGCGGCCACGGCGCCCAGGAGCCTCTTGGGATCCCTCTCCCTGCCCCTCAAGACACCGAGGGAGGACCCTGAAAGCCAGCTCTCTCATCTGCACGGGAAGAATCCACCCGAGAGCCACGCGCGTGCGTTTGATTCCCTAGACGGGCTGCCAAGGTGCCACAGTCCAAAAGCCACTGGGACACAGGGTGACAGCTACTGTACCACTTCCCCAAAACTCCTGGGGCCCCAGCTGGAACAAAGGCACCCACAGCCCAGTGAGTGTTGACAAGTAACCCCCTGCTAATGAGAAGCAACCAGGGGCAAGACAGGTAACGGGCGGCAACAAAGTAGCCAGTGGTAAGGAGGAGCCAGCGGTTAACCAGAAGGGGCCTTGAGCGGGCAGGTCACGGGGATGCAGCCTCCAAGGCCACCAGCACCGGGAGGGCGGGCGCTGCACCCCCGCCACCGGACCGGCAGGGGCGCCGGCCGCCTGGGCCAGGAGGGGGTCTTGGGTGGTGGGGAGCAGGGCGAGGGCTCCTGGAGGGGCGCCAGGAGGCTGAGAGGCCGGCGCGGAGCGCGGGACCCACGGCCCCGAGCCACAGGCACGGAGGTGGATGTGACGGGGGCAGGGAGGTCGCGGTGGTGCTGGGGCTTCCCTCTGAGGAAATGCCACCGCCGTGCGGATTCCGTCCCGGGGGCGCCAAGCGGGCGCCGGCCTCGGGGTGTCGCGCGGACTCTGCCGGGCGCCCCGGGAAGCCAAGGGTCCAGAGAGGGGGCCGCCGGAGCGGGAGGCAGGCCCGAGCCGCGCGCCCAGGAGGGGCCTCCGCCCCCGGCCCGCGGGAGGAGGGGCGGCTTCCCGGGGACAGGGCCTCGCCCCGGGGGCCCAGGGGCGCGGGGATCGCGGGGGACGCACCTGCAGCGCGCCGGGCCGCGCCTCCGCCTCCTCGCCCTCCGCGTCGCCCGCGGCGCCCGCCTCGCCATCGTCGTCGCCCCCAGCGCTCGAGCCCTCGCCGTCCTCCTCGTCGTCCTCCCAGGTCGAGTCGCAGTCCGGATCGTCCATGCTCGGGCGGCGGCGGGGCCCGCGCTCCGCCGGAAGCGGCCGCGCACCCGGGAGGAAGCGCGGGGGCGGGGCGGGGCGGGGCGGGGCGTCCGGCCTCCCCGGGGCCGCCAACGCGCCCGCCCGGGGCGCCGCCCGGAAGGATGTGCCCGCGCGGCCCCCACCCGGGAATTTCTCTTCCCGCACCCCGAACGCCCCGCCCCGCCCCCGCGCGACCCACTCGCAGGGAGGCTGCCCCTGAATTCAGCGTGGCCCCGGACGGAGTTCCCAGCGCCCCTCCCAGATCCCCCCGCCCCAGGATCCCCCACTCCCAGGACCGCCCGCCCCCGGGGTCCTCCCCCGAGACCCTCCCCTCTGAGAACGCCCACCCCCTAGAGACCGGCTCCCGGATGGCCCCCAGCACAGTGTCCCCCAGGGAACGTTCTTGGAGGACGTCCCCAGGAAGCTGCCGCCTGGAAGCTGTCCCCCCAGATGAATACGCCCCCAGGACGTGACCCCCACCCCAGCATGGTCCCCTCGGGATGCCCTCCCCGTGTCAGCTGGGCTGCGGGCTCATCAGAGGCTTCTTTGGGCATCCCCCGGCCTTCAAGCTCCCTCAGACCCTGAACAGAGGACATGTCCTCGGGCGTAGGAGGGGGATCCGCGGCCCCTCCACCGGCCCTTCGGCCCTTCGCACTGGGCAGTGGGCTCCACCCCAGGCCAGCAGGAGCGTGTCCGCAGCGCGCTGAGAGTCCATGTGGCCCCAACACCAGGAGGCAGAGGTGATGGGGGTCTCCGCGTACGTTCAGCACAGGCCCCCACCAGTTAAATGCCCCTTCGGGGGTCTCCCCGGGGGCGGGGAGGTGGCCAGTTTCAGGTGGCTGAAAATTACCTGTGGCTCCAAAGTTCCCAGCAATGCTGGGTTCCTTTGTTAACCTCTGCCCCGACCTTCACCAGGTGACACAGACCTTCGGCAAAGGGGGCAACTTGCCCTTTGAAATGAAGACAGGGTGCGACCACCCCAGTTGAAACCATCTGCTGTAACCGCTAGTCCACCGTAGCGCTGCAAACACATAGCAGACCCAAGGCTGGGTTTTAGATTTGGCCATGGGGGGAGCTGCCCCTGGGCGACAGGGCCAATGGAGAAGGCCGCAGCTAGCAGGCCAGCTTGTGCCTGGGGATGGTGACACTCCTTGTACTGTGCCGTCGGTGACAGCGGAGAGCAGAGTGGGACAGAGCACGAGGGAAGGCTGGCCTCGGTGCTGGTACCAACAGCCTGCTGACACGTCGGCCTTTGTGAACTCTCTGGGCCCAGTCTCAGTCTCACCTGGCTGGAACCTGTGCACACACGCCTCACTTTCCAAAGGGACAGTGGCGACTCCCACAAAGACACGGAGCTCTGGGCGGTTCTGCCAGTCGTCTGCCAGAAATGACTGGGGTCGCTTTCCTGGGGAGTGCGGCCGTGGGCCTGACCGTGCTAGCTGGTCTGCAGCTGGCTTTGGAGACCCTGCCACGCCACCGGGGGAAGATGGGACCCTCTGGGGGAGGCGCTGGGTGCTGGGGCCGCGGGTCATTCAGGGTTTGACTGACCCGGGAGCTCCTGGGTGGGTAGGCTCCACGCCTCCTCTGCCCTAGAGCGGGCTGGAGGATAGACCCCGGCTTTACCACCCGGCCTGACCCACAGCCCGGAGGGCCAGAGGGCAGCCCCCTCTCCTGTGTGTTCTTAAGACACTGACCAGCTGCTGGCCCACAAACAGTGGTCACACCCAGTCTCCCTGTTAGATGCTTTTGTGTGCAGTTTGCACAGAACTCACCTCGCTGTGTGTCGGGGGGCAATCCTGGTCCCCAGACCCCACTTGTGGGAACAAGCCGGGGCCCTGGGGATGCCCTCTGTGGGCTCAGCACCCCAGGTGGCTTGCTGCCCAGGCTGTTCAAGGCGGCCCGGAGCATAGCGCCAGCCTCGTGCCCACAGGCCCTCGCTCTTGCTGCCACATGCACTCGGCCAGGCGCCCCAGCTGTCGGCCTGCGCGCAGGCAGCACACCTGCTGTGGGGGCTCTGGAAGGGGCCTGGCTGGGGCGGGCTCAGGTGAGACCTGCTCAAAAACTCTCCTCAGGCAGAAATAGTTGTGGCCATGTCCACCCACCCCCTCTCAACCAGCCATGTCGGGGGCCTGCGGTACCCCGCCGTGGCTCAGCATTCGCTCAGCGATTCTTGGAGCCCACAGCCCCTCCAGACCCCCATCAGGGGCTGGGCCAGAGCGGGGAGTGCTGAGACCACGCCCGCCTGGTTCCCACCGGCCAGCGACGCAGGCAGGATGCAGGCAGGGCGCTGGGCCCCAGCGTCCTTGGCACAAAGAGCCTCTAGCTGCCGAGGTTTCTAGTCGGAGGTCAACACTGAGTTGCATACGGACTGCGTTTCGTTTCTTTGGCAGCTGCAGGGGTTTGTTTGAATCTCTATGCCTCCCCCACCACCTCAGCCCCAAACTCACTCCATGTACAGTTTCTGCGTTACATGGTGGGCATACGTGAGCCCCCCGTGTCACAGATTGGCCCCCTGGGCTGCAGGCATCATGTGCCACAGGTACCTGTGTGACCTGCACAGACCACACACAGCCGAGGGTCCCGGGGAGCCTGGGGCTGTGCCTGCCCAGGGCGGGGGTGCTGGGCGGTGCTGAGGACTGCAGCCCCCAGGGCGCCAGGGCTCGGGGAGGGGGGGCAGCTGCTCCCCTGCCCGCCCTTCTGCCCTCTTTCTCCAAGTCCTGTAAAGCGCTAAGTAACGGGAACGGGGCAGGTTTGATTTATTGACTAGGCCTTTCCAGCAGGTCCCAAGGTCCCCAAAGACGTGTTTCAGGCAGGCATTTCCCGGGGAGCCCGGGGAGCCTGCACCCCCACTGCGCTCCATGTGTGCCCCACCCCGGGCTGGGCAGGCGTGGGTGGGCTCTCCCGGGGCCAGGTCTCTCGCTCCTGCGTCATGACTCCAGGACCCGGCAGAGTGGACGCCGAGTGAGGGTGGTGGACACAGCGAGCGGGAGGGGGGCCAAGGGGGGGCATGTCCTCCCCCAGTCGGTTCTAGAACTCTCAGTAAGTCAGACCTCTGCTCTCTTCCCTTGAAGAGTCATTGCTGCTCTGCTGCAAGGGAAGGCGGCAGGCGCCATGCGTGTGGGCAGTAGGGGAGCGTGGCGTGTGCTGTGCTCGCACGCGGGCCTCACGGGGCCTCATCTCAGAAGGGGAGATGCCAGTGGCAGCAGTGTGCCGTCCTGGGCTCCGTCTGGATCACGGCCTGAGCAGCAGGGTGCTTTGACCAGGGTGAGGGTCTTCCGCTGGAGACACCCCACGGGGCCCCCAAGCCCGGAGGTGCAAGATTCTGCTGCGGGTCCCCACGTGGTCGGATGCTGAGACCCGCTGCTCAAGGTCAGCAGACCCTGGCGCAAGCTGCTCTGTGCCAAGTGCCATCACCCTGCTGGGGAAGCGGGGCGCCGGCGATGTCTTCAAGGTCCCCAAAGTAACGGGGTTGGTTCAGGCCAGCCTGGGACTGGACGCTGGGCTGGGGATGGAAATTCGGTGGCCTCCTGTCTGGAGGAGGAGGTGGGGCACAGCGGCCGGCCAGGAGGGGGCGTGCCTGCCTCTGTTCACTTGGCCGACCTGTGCCATGCACCAGCGTGGGTGCGGCCCCCCGCGGCGCAGCGGTTCCCCTGGGGAGGAGGTGCGGGCTCTGCCTCATTTGCTCTCCCAGCACGTGTCCGAGGGCCGGTAGCATTAACGAGTCACCACCTACAATGTATCGAGTCAAGTACATCTGAGTGTACGCTTCAGTTATCAATCTTGGAAAAATAAAAACTTTCCACTGTAGTGAAAGGCAACTTATTTTGGTATGAAAATCACGCGAGTCCAGGTGGCTTTTCTGCGCTTTAATGTTCCGTAGTCCCCGGCCCGGCCGTCAGCCCCCGTCGGGCTGCCCCTCCACTCTCGTGTTTGGTCTGTTTGCAAGTTACTTGGTAATACAAAAATAACCACAAATTCTTTGTTTCTGGCAATATAAAAACTGAGCAAAAAGTATCTCAGTGGTCATTACCTTAAAACAAAACATCTTGGAAAAAATACAACACAGGTTTTTTAACTTCTGCAGAATTTTTTTCATATAAAACACTAGTAAAATAGGCTTCTTAGAAATTAAATAGTGAAATATCAACCAAATTATATACATCGTTACAGTACAAGTGAATGAGGCCAAATATCCAGTTCTCAGTTTCTCAGGTGACGGAGGGGCCACCACGTGCGGCACGGTGGCCTTTCTCCGGAGGTCACAGTCACTTGAGCAAGAGCAAAGAGCGGCGGGCGGAAAGGCAGACAGATGGACCAACGGGAAGACTGGTGCTCCGGGGAAGGTGGGGACGTCAGGCTTTATTGCTCCTTGCGCCAGGCGTCCGTCACGCAGGTGGCAGCTCGGGTGCCACTGAGGCCGCGAGCCGCTGAGCCGACCAGAGAGCGCGCCCTCAGCCGGAGCCGGCGGTCCTGGCTTCTCGGCTGCCCAAGCTCCGGACAGTGAGAGGGCACCGCAGAGCCCCCCGGACCCCCGGCCAACAGCAGGGGCAGGAAACCTGACCCGTGACAGCCTGGCACCCGTGGCCGGCCGCCCGCCCTCCGTGGAGCGGCTACGTGCGGCGCCGCTTAGCGGCGCTGGGGCTGGACGGGTTGCTGTTGGCCGTCAGGACCTTGTCGGCGGCTCGGCTGCGCTTCCGCTTGTCCGCCCCGTCCTTGGCCCCCGAGTCTGAGGAGTTCTTGTCTCTGTCTTTGCCGGACTTTTCGGTCGCTTTCCCCAAGCTTCCTGAAGATGAAAAAACTGGGAGACAAAATCATTTGGCTGAAAACAGAACATCCAGAATTTTATTTCATCTTCCTGCTCAGTCCAACATTCTGCAGCTACACGTGCGACGCTCTGAGCCCACAAGCTTCTCCTGAGCTGGGGGCGCCCGCCCGGCCCGCAGAGCGCCTGCTCCTTCTGAGAACGCGCCCGCTGTGGGGGCCTCGGGCACCACGCGCTCGCCTGCAGGACCCGCCCCGGCCGCCACTCACGCCTGTCCCGCAAGGTGGAGCCGGCTTTGCTACTCAGGGTTTGTCCTGTACTGAGACCTCCGGCACTGCACACTGGGTCCACCTGACTGGGCCCGCCCGGTGCCCGAGGCTGCCCCGTGGTCCGCTCATGGTGTCGGCCGCGCGCACGACGTCCGGGCCCGGCGAGGCTCCTGCCCGAGCAGAGGGAAGCCGCCTCTCAGCTGCTGGACCAGACAGAGCAGCTGTGGCTGCGGCGGACCAGAGACACGGGCCGGGGGCCTGCGCTGTGCCCTGTGGGGAGGCCCTGCCAGGGGAGGGTGCTGCGCCCCCGGGGCCCCGGCAGGGGGACGGGGTGAGCTCCACACTTACCATCGTCAGCCCCATTATGGGGGTCCACGTCTTCCTTCATTTCCTCCTTCATTTCCTCCTCAATGACCACTTTTCCTAGGGGGGGAGATAGTGGGCATGACCAGAAGCCCTCGCCGGCGGGCAGCTCCGGGCAGGCCTGCTCCCACGGCGGCAGCGCACGAGGGCCCCGGTCGCCGCCGCCGGCAGTTGTGTGCCCCTGAACATGGCCCCCCACGCAGGCGGGCTGTGCGTCCAGGGCCACGACCTCTCCCTGACACCACCGCCCTGGGCACCCCCCAGCCTTTCCTAATCCAGGCCCCTGACCTTGCCCGAGTCTCACCTTCGCGGACTTCTTGAATGATCTCTTCCGGAAGGACGAAGTTCCTCTCTGGGTTTGGGAATGGAAGAATCTCAGACTCGTGCTGATGGCAAATAGAGAGTTTTATAATTTTAAGAAACAAAAAAACGGTGTGATTTTAGCAAGTGATTAAACACGTATAAGAGCCGACTCGGAAGCACCCACCGAGCCGTCCTGGCGGCTGCCGCGGCAGGTGCGGAGCGGGGAAGGATGGCTCGCTCCCTGTGTTCCCCTGCGGGCACAGTCGACAGTCCCAGGGAGGGCACGACTACAGTGCCAGCAGGGAGGAACACTGGGTTTGTGGCACACGTCTGCAGGGGCAGAGCAGAAGCTCTGTCTCGTGCCCAGAGGGCCGTGACAGCCCAGCTGCTGAGGACTCTGGGAGCGGTGGCTGGCAGGTCCGCCATGCCTGGGGCTCTCTCAGAAGCCATCCCATTCACCTAACCCCGACGGGAACATGGTCACCTGCCTACCAAGAGCACTGTGGGGCCTCCCCTGTAAGACCAATGATGGCGCAAGGGCCCCCTCGCTCTGGCCTGGGCTCCTGGGTTACCTCCCTGGAGAGATCCTCCCTGACTGCCAACCTAAAGAAGGTTTGGCACAGGTGACCCGCTGCCACTGGTAGGCCTGTGCTTTTTACAAACCTGTTCGGAGCCACCTTGTTTCATAACTGGCCCCCACAGGGATGGCAGGTTTTCTGAGGATGGGACTTGCACCGGCCAGAGGAGGCATGGAGGGGGCACTGCTGCTGGCTTGTCTGGGGACTAGGGAGGGGGGGGTCCAGCTCACCAGCGCCTGCATGTCATACATGGTGCTCAGGTGGTCCCAGATGACTTTGGAGGGCACCTGCCTGCCGATGTTCTGGCTGAACTTGTCCCTGATACAGATCATGTGGAAGTGCCGGTTCACACCTGCGGGAGAAAGGGGCCAGTTGAGGGAAGGTAGGAGCGGGGG